>MU683709.1:97513-180168 GCA_026770625.1 Nicotiana glauca
GGGGGGGGGGGGGGGTGGAGGGAGCAGCTTCTGCCGGGTTCGAAATGTCAGTCGTACGCGTCCTCACCATCTTTGAGAGAATAGAAGAAGGAAATTTAGTATACCATCAACTGCATGATAGATGATGAATAAACAGTAGTGTCGCGCCCCATTTTTCTCGAGAAATCAGGTTTATGACACTTGGGAAGACAACTCATTCCTTTTGGGAATTGGGTTTAATTTGAAGAGTTGCCACCTAATGATTAGGGTGCATTAGGACACCAAAGAGATTTTTATTTGAGTAACCAGAGATAGGGTAAGGGCTTGAAATTATTCTAAGGGGAAGGTGTTAGGAACCCCTCAAAATCAACTAGTGTGGTTCCTGGCCAGACTATTATTGTAAATTTAGATGCAAATAACACGTAGAATAAAACTTCAAATAAGAGGGGATTTTCACATAAGGGTTTACAAACAAACAAAAGCAGGAAAGAACTAAAAGAAATATGATTTTTCTTAAAAGAATGAGTTTGAAATTCCTTTAAAAGAGATAAGAAATAAGGGAAAGGGGGTCCTAGGTTTATTAACAATATGGATCCCCCCACACAATGCCCGGTAATCACTCCTCAATGAGGGGCTACTCGTTGTATTATCGCGTGGTCATCATATCAATATCTACCCTTCCCACCCCGTTAAGGTATTAAAGCGCGGAATGGTCTTGTTTACTTATTGCATGCTATTACCTGTCCTAATCCTATCAGCCCCGGAGGCATTTAGGACTACTAATCCTAAGGGAGAGGGATGTTAGGCTTATTTGTGGTTTAAAGGCAAAAATTCTAAGGCGACATACAAAACATGTATAGCAAGTTGGGGAAAAGCACATAACAAGCAAAGGCTCAAATATACCCCCTTTAAACAAAGAAGCACATAATTAGCATGACTTACACATACTAGTTAAGGTATGATTAAGTACTAAAAAATTCAAGAACTTAAAGGCTGAGGCAGATTGATTTACTACATAATTGAGATAAGAATCCCAAATCAGGCCTGCCTGCTGGTTGTATTTATTAACATAATTGATTTAATTTATAAGTTTACCCAAAGGCTTGCCCAAGTGTTGAAAAGGATCCTATAGCCATGGTATCTATTGAATTCAAAAAGTAATGAAATAACAGGGTTTAAAGTAAACTGGACACGTACTGGTAAAAAGGGTAGTCAAATTGTTAAAAGAAAGGACAATTTTTAACGAAGATTATAAGTTCTATATCTAACAGTACCTGTTATAACTTATTTTAGTTCTATATGTAAATGAAACGATTCAGATTCGATTAGGAGTTCATGTAGGCATGCTTTCTACGCGTAGTTGATTTTTTGAACATGGTACAGAAGACTCATTTTAAACTTATGAAAATGATATCTAGGTGCTGAATTTTGTTTAAGACTTATGAACACGATATCTAGGTGCTGAATTTTGTTTAATAACTATGAACATGATATCTAAGTGCAGAAATTGTTTAAGACCTATGAACATGATATCTAAGTACAGTTGATTATTTAAGACCTATGAACATGATATCTAGATGAAAAATGGATATACAGAATTCAGAAGGACCTATAGGCATATTTTCTATACGCATATGCGGAATTCAGATTTCCAAATACTTATGGACATGATTTCTAGACGAAAATGAATATACAGGATTCAGAAGGACCTATAGGCATGATTTTTATAATCATGTAGATTTAAAATACCTATAGGCATGGTATCTACCCTTTTTTCATACATAGTTACCCGCCCCTTTTTTTTTACTAACCATCCCCAAGAATTTATTACAAATCATTAAAGTCCAAAATAAAATAAAAAATACATCAAAAAATATAAGTAAAAGTACAACCAAGGAGAGCCTTGTCACGACCCAAAATCCACTAAGGGTCGTGGTGGTGCCGGACACCGCCGTCAGGCCAGCCAACTCAAATACGTAATTAAATCTCATCTTTAACACTTTTGAAATCCAGGATTTTCCTTTATTATTAAGAGATTTTAAAGGATATAGTTTCAAATCAAATTTAAATGTTGAACAGTTAATACAATACTTCAAACCATCCCAGAACCTAGTGTCACAAGTTCATAAGGGACTACTGATAAGTAAATTAAATATATCCTCTGTCCGAAATACAGTGGATAGGGAATAAATAATAGAAATGCTGAAGGGGACTATACTAGCTGTGGGTCGTCTCGAACAATGCAGCTCACCTAGTCCCAAAGGCATCCATGCTGCTACGCTCAGCAGACTGCTAGAGGTGTACATACCTATGCAACAAAAATGCACAGAAGTGTAGAATGAGTACGTAATCAACGTGTACTCAGTGAGTGTCCTGCCTAATCCCGAAGGGGTAGAGACGAGATGGTCAACTTGACACTCTCTAATAGTCCAATACTGTTTCATCATTAATATACATATTAAATAGTGGATTTATTTTATAAACATGATTTTAATCCAGATAGAGGAAACAAGTAAACACATAATTCTTTCATAGGAAATTTTCCAACATTTCTTTCTCATTATTAACAAAGTGATCTCGAGCCAGAGTGAGGCATGTAACAACTTATATAAGTTCAAGGTAGCAATACAAGCATGCACAATTCATACCGAGGCGACGGCCGGATCCAACAGAAATAAATGTGCACTTGCCGAGGGTCGACGACGTGCTTATAGATGCATCTATTAATCTGGCGAGGCGTTCGGCTCGTTCCAAAATAAACACACACAGACAGACAATTAGTCAAGGAGTCTACATGGAGCAATTATCCAACAAAGGCCAATTCTCTTTAATAATTTGAGAAAACGAAGCTTAAGTCTATTTAGAATTCCATTTATTAGTTTAATGTGATCAATCACCCTGCTCGCGAATCATCCATGCGACGCAGGTACATGTAAGATACATGCTCAGATAGCCAAGTATAACATGCTGATGGGTCTTAACTACCCGGACAGTTACATAATAGTAGCTACGCACGGGCTCTCGCCACCTCGTGCGTACGTAGCCCCCACATATAGGAACACATAATCATTTATTTCACCTACGGGGTAAATTCCCCCTCACAAGATTAGAAAGGAGACTCACCTCGCTCCGAAGATCCACAACCGGCATTCTACATTCTTTCGAAGACTTGCACCAATGCACAATGCTCCAAAACTAGCCAACTATCATATAAATCCATTAATATACGCTCAATTATACTTTACAACCCAATTTATAATAATTCCTAACCCCGAACGAAAAGTTGACAAAAATGCCTTCGGGCCCACGAGCTCGGAATCCGAAATTTCTTGAAGACAAAGGATACCCATGACCTTAGGAACTCAAATATATGATTTTATCCTAATTCCATACTCAAAATCGTGGTCAAATTCGAAGAAATGCAAATTCCTAGGTTTTCCACCAAAACCCCAAATTTCTATAATTTCCTTGCCTAAATCCATGTATAAACCTTGTATTTAACTCAAAGCTACCATAAATTACTTACCTCATGACAAGCGACGAAAATGGAATCTCCAAGCTGCTCCCCATTGACTCCAATGGAAGAAAAATGGGGTTGAAATGAACTCAACCCCGAACTTAAAACATCTCACTGCGCCAGCTTCTTCCGCTTCTGCGGATGTTGCTTCTGCGAATTTTCGCCGCTTCTGCGGTCTAGGGGCCGCTTAAGCGGAACCTCTTCTACGGTCCCTTGGCCGCTTCTGCGATTTCCTTGGACCTGGCCCCCTTCCGCTTCTGCGAGTGTTTGACCGCATCTGCGGTCCAAGAACCGCAGATGCAGTTATGATAGAAGCACAAAATCTCAAGCCTTCCCAAATTCCACTTTCGATCCGTTACCCACCCGGAATCCACCCGGGGCCCCAACCAATCCCATAATACATTATGGACTTGCTCGAAGCCTCAAATCACATCAAACAACGCTAAAACCATGAATCGACCTCCAATCCAAGCTTTATGAACTTTGAACTTTTCAACTTCTACTTCCGATGTTTAAACCTATCAAATCATGTTTGATTGACCTCAAATTTTACACACAAGTCATATTTGACATTACGGACCTACTCCAACTTCCGGAATCGGATTCCGACCCCGATATCAAAAAGTCCACTTCCGGTCAAATTTCTCAAAAACCTTTAAATTTCTATCTTTAGCCAAATGGCTTCAAAATGACCTATGGACCTCCGAATTCACTTCCGATCGCGCTCCCAACTCCAGAATCGCCATATAGATCTACTCCCAGTCTCAGAATCCCAAACGGACATCGATAACACTAAAATGCACTCCAAGCCAAACTTAAGAAATTTCTTCCAAAATGTTAACTTCCACAATAGGCGCCAAAACGCTCCCGGGTCATCCAAAAATCCAATCCTGGCATACGCCCAAGTCCGATATCATCATACGAACCTGATGGAACCTTCAGATCCCGATTTCGAGGTCGTTTACTCAAAAATCCATTCCTAGTCCATTCTTTCAACTTTAAGCTTCTCAAATGAGAATTTCCATTTAAATTTAACTCCGATCTTCCTGAATTTAAATTCCAACCATGCCAACAAAGTCACAACACCTGAAATGAAGCTGCTCATGACCTCAGACCGCTGAACGACGCGCTAGGGCTCAAAACGACCGATCGGGTCGTTACATTCTCTCCCACTTAAACATACGTTCGTCCTCGAACGTGCTGAGAACTACACTAGAGTAGTCTGAAATCACTGTTTAGCACCTCATGCACCTTCTCGTGCTATCACAACTCAGTTGAGCACATTAGCTCGACAAGTTCTGGAGATACTCCCTTTTATTCAAGCAATTAAGCCTTAGAGCCCAATTCCAACATCCGGAATTCTATGTAGGCTTGTTTCTAACATACGATCACTGTATTAATCACTATATTCTATACTCAAACATGACTGCATAACTCTACTGAATTTACACCTTGCATCACTTTATCATAGGACCAGAATAACATTTCTGTTTGAATTAATTGAAATTCCATGAATCCGATTCTCCCATTGCACCTCATAACCTACATAGGTCTTACTCTAACTATTACAATACCGCCACGAAGGATGAGATGCCGAAATTCATAGGCAACTGCCGAGTCAACCAATCATCGAGTCTATACTTCTGACAAGAAACATTACCACATTCAGAACCAAATAATGATCTTCGCTCCTTAATATACTTCATATAATCATATTGCACTGATCCTAAATCCCACAATCTCATCTTACCCAGTACGAACTGTTCAGGCAATAAGCCACTCCGAATGTGATCACAAGTCTCATATGACGCCACAATGTGCCAATAGGCTACCAATCCGAACACAACATAAATGAGAAATCGAACACTGGAAGGAATTACCTAACGCCCGTACTACTACGGACTTTCCTTAGAAAATAGGAAGCGAAACACAAAGAAAATAATATGTAGAGGGCCAGACTTGACATCACACTGTTGTGGAACGCAACCCGATCTAAATAACATACCCATGGTGGCGTGCCACCCGATCCACACATAGATCTCATATAAGAAGATTCCACTTCGAGCTAAATTTGCTCATTACGATAAAAAAAAATATCGAATTTCAATCGTAAGCATGCTAAGTGCATAATACCATCCCCGAGAAAACACGTAGCGTTATAGGCTACAACTCAAGCACAACTGAGGTGCGATACAAGATCTAAATCTCGAGAGCCTTCATGCTCACATAACACCATCGCAACACGGATCCTCAACACATAAGACTTTACTAAGCCGTCTCACAACTCATACGGTGAAATACATCATTACCTGGAATAGCTGATGACAAAATAACACCTCGACTGTTTCTCCATAGGGAACAATCGCTGAACTGAACACAACTGGCTTGATATAAAGCCCTATTCACAAATAAATCAATCCACCGATCTCAAGCTGATTTCTGATTGCACCAACTTGGCCAATGACCTTTTAAAGGTCCGTAGTAACTCCATTTTGCCTCATATCACGTAAGGATAACCATCATAACCGGAGCTACCTCCTCAGTTCATAACCCAACATACAAAGTGCCCTCTAGGCACAAATTCTCAAATTAATGATATTACCACGACCCTCATACTTGGTTTAAATCTTTAGCCAAATCAAGTAACTACATGCCACACTTATACAGTCTTCCTGTGGGACACGCTCCCAAAATCTTCCGAAATAAATAACGGGTCCGCACATCTAAACCATCGAACACACTAACGCTGAAAAGTGATCCAGAATCCTTAACCAGGATGCAAAACCTCTTCCACAACACATCGATCTCAGGTGACGCTGAGGACAATACCAATTTACCCTAATCATTCAACCCCTTCCTTGCTCATCCGAGCCCGTGACATCCTTGTCAACATCGAACTGCAACCTTGATCCTCACTTCATATTTCCATACCTCTCACCGCACCCAACGTGCCAATATACGATAGGACACGATTTTTTCATCATAACTCCGAATTCATTAATATTTTCATATTTCATCATATAAGAACCTGACACTTAACTCACTTCAGGAGAATAATAGCAATACACAGGTAATTTCCCATAACCGTAGAATATGCAAATCTACAAGTAGTGGTCCAAGCCACCATAGCCCTTCCGGAATCAGCTTCCACTTAACAAGCCACAACAGAGGAATGCCCCTGAAAAACCATCAATCACGGTGGCCGACAAGCCTCAAATGTACCTCCACAAATCATACACATAACTTGATCTCACGGACAGAACTGATCACTGACCCCAATATGCCAATTCAACTATGGCTAATCAATTTACCTTCTTCCAATTCCTCCTTGCTTGCCTTAAAAATAAGACTAACTCCATTCAACACATAACATACTCCATCTATACTCGCCCCAAGTGACCTTGAATCATGAGACCGGGCTATCTCAATTCCCACGAACTATTTTATAACACCCAAAAGCTACACCACGAGCCAAACATCCCGAAACATTCTGGGCACCTTCTCATAAGCTGCTACAAAGCTTGATTCTTAACTATACCTACAAGCTCGACATCATTAGGCACCATACTTTACCTCTTGAATTCACTAGGACCGTTACTAAGAGCCACCCGCTCTAACTTGGCCTCGAATATCATTAACCCCATAAATCTTATAACGCGCAAATACCCTCTCGGCGAAGCACCTGGTGAAAATTGCTTTCTCTGAAACTTGTACCCATACAAGGCATAAATCCTGAACCTTTTTCCAAGTTCGAACATGAGACCATAAGGCCAACCCTCGCATGCCTCCAACAATTCATTTGTTCGAATTACCACTTATGGTCTTTTCTCGTAGCTAAATTAATCCATCAATATGCTAATAACCAGAAATCACGCAAGTAGTTAATCATACAGCCCAATTATAAGCGGTGGAACTCTCCCACTTAGCTTGAAGCCATCATTTCACCATTATTGAGTTCGCCCGACCTTTTTACCTCTTATTGACATAACCTCGCTCCATAAGTTATCAAATTTTCTCAGAATCTTCCTGTAAATCCCTATCTTTCACATTCTGAATCATTAACCACATTCGCACGACCGATCTCTTTGTGAACAACCAATATAATTCTTTGGAGAAGCTCCGCCAACCACGAGACCGCTAACCTGCTCACGGGGAATAACCCACCTAGGGTAATCACCCCCCGACATCTTCCCACACCGCTGCACGGTGTACATTCACTGTGACACCAATAGCCCATCCTGAGTTTGATCTCACCTTCCAGTAGCACAAGTACATTCGCTCCTCGCGGGCATCAATTAAATGTGCGGAAACATCTTTCCAATTCAGGGTTATGCTGGACCCTCCTCTATTTCAAGTAGCTCTTTTCCGCCATATCAATCTTTTGTCGCATAATAGACCACACTTAAAATCATACCCGCAAACTTCAATCACCAATCGCTAAAATCCCTAATTCGATCCAAACTCTCCTTAAGGCGAGTAGTCTTCCTACTACCAAGCTCATATGCAACCCTCGCCACTCTCCCACTTCGGCGGAACTCATCTCTTTAACTAACCACTCGACCTTGCTCCTCATACTTGGCCTTCTAGAAGTTTTAAACACCATCTGACACTTCCCACATGTCCTTCCTCATACTTTGCTGCTCAATTGTTGCCTTAAATGAAATCTATCTTCGTGGCACTTGAATCCACCATTGCTGCTAACTTTAAACCATTCCAAAGGTCATCTTTATCGAGCCGTCAACATTAGAAATTCTGATTCGATCTTAAACCACCGTATCATGCGATATCTGACAGTTGTACCTCCAATATTATTTCACAATATCCTGCCATAAAGGCGAATTGTAGCAGATTATAACACCAATAACTTAGTACATTCAATCAGGACAACGATACCCTCTCATAAAAGAAAGCTCAACCACACTTGCAAATACCAAGCCTCATTACTTCCACCAGCCACACCTGACCATTCTTAGGCCGACTACCTTTTCCCCCTGTCGGGAATAAAATACTGAATCCCTTGATTACACACCGAGTAAACCTCCCTTCAATTCATTCACTGCCCCGACACGTGGCAACACCCTACCATTACAACAACACTGCGGAATAATCGCTCATAAGCATCATGGTAACCTGTGCCTAGCCTCTAGGCTCTTAGAAGTTTTGTTACTGAGCTGAAACAATATAATATCTCTCCATAATGCGACCATAACAGTCCAATCAACTATACCGGGAAAATCATCCCGCACCACATTTGTAGTGCCATTTCAATTCTTTAACTTTCGATTTATAACAAGCGCTCGCGTAAGATTGAATAGGAAAAAACAAAGGCATAAGCCTCAAAGGAATCGAATAGCACGAAAAGGAAATCAAGAAGGGAAGTACTAGACTTGCTCATGACTCTTGAGACCGATGGGAACCTAGTGCTCTGATACCATATTGTCACGACCCAAAATCCACTAAGGGTCGTGGTGGCGCCGGACACCGCCGTCAGGCCAGCCAACTCAAATACGTAATTAAATCTCATTTTTAACACTTTTGAAATCCAGGATTTTCCTTAATTATTAAGAGATTTTAAAAGATATAGTTTCAAATCAAATTTAAATGTTGAACAGTTAATACAATACTTCAAACCATCCCAGAACCCGGTGTCACAAGTGCATGAGTGACTACTGATAAGTAAAATAAATACAACCTCTGTCTGAAATACAGTGGATAGGGAATAAATAATAGAAATGCTGAAGGAAACTATACTAGCTGCGGGTCGTCTCGATTAATGCAGCTCACCTAGTCCCAAAGTAATCCATGCTGCAACGCTCAGCAGGCTGCTAGAGGTGTATATACCTATGCAACAAAAATGCACAGAAGTGTAGCATGAGTAAGTAATAAACGTGTACTCAGTGAGTATCCCGCCTAATCTCGAAGGGGTAGAGACGAGATGGTCAACTTGACACTCTCTAATAGTCCAATAATGATTCATCCTTAATATACATATTAAACAGTGGATTTATTTTATAAACTTGATTTTAATCCAGATAGAGGAAACAAGTAAACACATAATTATTTCGTAGGAAATTTTCCAATATTTCTTTCTCATTATTAACGAAGTGATCTCGAGCTAGAGTGAGGCATGTAACAACTTATGTAAGTTCAAGGCAACAATACAAGCATGCGCAAATCATACCAAGGCGATAGCCCGATCCAATAGAAATAAATGTGCACTCGCCGAGGGTCGACGGCGTGCCTATAGATGCATCTATTAATCTACCGAGGCGTTCGGCCCGTTCCAAAATAAACACACACAGACAGACAATCAGTCAAGCAGTCAACATAGAGCAATTATCCAAGAAAGGCCAATTCTCTTTAACAATTTGAGAAAACGAAGCTTAAGTCTTTTTAGAATTCCATTTATTAGTTTAATCCTATCAATCACCCTGCTCGCGAATCATCCATGCGACGCAGGTACAAGTAAGATACATGCTCAGATAGCCAATTAGAATTTTATCGAGGAATAAATATCCAAATAAGCCAGTTATCTGTTTAACAATTCAGAAAATGATGTTTAATCTTTTAAATTCGTTTACTAATCAAAGGTGATTTAAACAATTCAAGTCATCAATGGGTTCATATTTAATCCAAGTATAACATGCTGATGGGTCCTAACTACCCGGACAATAGCATAATAGTAGCTACGCACGGACTCTCATCACCTTATGCGTACGTAGCCCCCACATATAGGAACAAATAATCAATTATTTCACCTATGGGGTAAATTCCCCCTCACAAGATTAAAAAGGAGACTCACCTCGCTTCGAAGATCCACAACCGGCATTCTACATTCTTCCAAAGACTTGCACCAACGCACAATTCTCCAAAACTAGCCAACGATCATATAAATCAATTAATATATGCTCAATTATACTTTACAACCCAATTTATAACAATTCCTATCCCCGAACAAAAAGTTGACAAAAATGCCCTCGGGCCCACGTGCCCGGAATCCAAAATTTCTCAAAGACAATGGTTACCCATGACCTTAAGAACCCAAATATATGATTTTCTCCTAATTCCATACTGTAAATTCCTAGGTTTTCCACCAAAACCCCAAATTTCTATAATTTCCTTGCTTAAATCCATGTATAAACCTTGTATTTAACTTAAAGCTAGCATAAATTATTTACCTCATGACAAGTGACGAAAATGGCATCTCCAAGCTGCTCCCCATCGACTCTAATGGAAGAAAAATGGGGTTGAAATGAATTCAACCCCGAACTTAAAACATCTCACTACCTCAGCTTCTTCCGCTTCTGCGGATGTCGCTTCTGTGACTTTTCGCCGCTTCTGTGGCTCTGGGCAAAAGGACGCTGACCGCTTCTGCGGTCCCTTGGCCACTTCTGCTATTTCCTTGGACCTGGCCCCCTTCCGCTTCTGCGAGTGTTTGACCGCATCTGCGGTCCCGCTTCTGCTGTCCAAGAACCGCAGATTCGATTATGACAGAAGCAGCAAATCTCAAGCCTTCCCAAATTCCACTTTCGATCCATTAACCACCCGGAATCCACCCGCGGCCCCCGGGACCCCAACAAATCATACCAACCAATCCCATAACACATTACAGACTTGATTGAAGACTCAAATCACATCAAACAACGCTAAAACCATGAATCGACCTCCAATCCAAGCTTTATGAACTTTGAACATTCCAACTTCTACTTCCGATGTTTAAACCTATCAAATCATGTCCGATTGACCTCAAATTTTGCACACAAGTAATATTTGACATTATGGACCTACTCCAACTTCCGGAATCGGACTTCGACCCCGATTTCTAAAAGTCCACTCCCGGTCAAACATCTCAAAAACCTTCAAATTTCTATCTTTAGCCAAATGGATTCAAAATGACCTACGGACCTTGGAATTCACTTCCGATCGCGTTACAAACTCCAGAATCACCATACGGAGCTACTCCCAGTGTCAGAATCCCAAATGGACATCGATAACGCTAAAATGCACTCCAAGCCAAACATAAGAAATTTCTTCCAAAATGCTAACTTCTACAATAGGCACCAAAATGCTCCCGGGTCATCCAAAAACCCGATCCGGGCGTATTCCCAAGTCCGATATCATCAAACGAACCTTTGGAACCTTCAGATTCCGATTCCGTGGTCGTTTACTCAAAAATCTAATCCTAGTCCATTCTTTCAACTTTAAGCTTCTGAAATGAGAATTTCCATTTAAATTTAACTTCGATCTTCTCGAATTTAAATTCCGACCATGCGAACAAGTCCCAATACTTGAAATGAAGCTGCTCATGGCCTCAGATCACTGAAAGACACGCTAGGGCTCAAAATGACCGATCGGGTCGTTACAAGTCTGATTCAGACTTCATGTCTGAAATATGAGGTAAACCAACTCCATAAGATCATGATCTAAAGCCTTTCTCTCTTTTGAGTGTGTCAAAGTTCCCTAAGAGCCTCAAAGGGACTTTAGGCAATGCTCACACCCAAATGTATTATCAGATTGGGAGAAGTGCGATGTGGAAGGGCCAGCCCCTAAGTGTCCAAGTTCAGAGAGAACTCAGAGGGTCCCAAGGCAAGGCTCATAAGAGGGGGCTGAACTTAAAAACTAAGAACGTGTGCAAGTGTAGAACAGAGTACTAAAAGGGGAAAAAAATAGGGGACAAACAACAGATAAGCACACACAAGGGGGTTCAGAGGAATATGGGGATTGTAAAAAACCTATTTCTTAGGCAAGGGCAGACTTTAGGCATGCCCAGCAATGGGGAGGGCTAGCACACCTATAAGCCTGTCAGAACTCATACTATTATAGGCTAGGATCCCAGGGGATCAAGTTTAATTCATGGATAATAATTTGCATATTTCCATGCCTCAAACCATAGTTTAAACACATAGGGGGCAGGGGTTTGGCACTCATAATAGAATAGGCAGAAAGAAATAAGTATGCTAGAGTAAGTTGAACCTTACAGGAGCAGTATATAAACAAGGATGCAAAAGCAGTAAATAAAGACATTGTTGTGGTGCTAAAGAAAACTTAAATCAGGACATACCAGTTTCAAAGAAGCAAGTAGAGAAAGTAGGCAACAGACTTGTAAATGGACCACAGTACAAGCAAACAAGAGAGAATACTTTTGAGTGTAAGTGTAAATTCAGAAAGACTACGAGTGATGAATGTTTTGTTGTGTTTATGAAAGAATCGTGTATTTATAGTGTGAAAAACAGGAAGAAATAATGTAAGAAAACAATTAAGGAACTAGGTATCAATTTAAATCAATCAGTACAAAACTTCTTTTAATTAAGGAATTTAAACGGTAATGAGCTAGGAAATTATTTAAGGAAAGAGATAAAACAAGCATTTTGTGCAAAGTAGGCAATTAGGGTAAATACATAGAAGTTTATTTCGGGGAAGAGTTTTTGAAATACACAGTCAAAACAAAATAAGGTAAGAATCAATTAATACACAGTAAACTAAGGGGTCAGAGATTTTGTGATCACTGGTCTATGAGTGAACCAAGTCAGAAAAGCTAAGGAAAGTTTTTGACTTAAATCGAGTAACAGGAAAATTAGCAAACAAGGAAAGAAATCCTTCAAACTTATACAAAGGAATTCTAAAATTAATCAAAATTGAAAGCCATTTTAGAGGGAAGTTCATCACATATAAAGAGCACACAAACATGCTAAGCTGAATTTAGGGCAAAGAAAAATGTCATACCACTGCAAAATCAGTAGGTAATAGACTATAGGATCATGGTAGTCACATAGGTCAGCAATGTAGAAGCGAGATAGTATCAAATAGAATACAAAAGGTCCAGTGTAAAGACCTAAGAAGAGTTTAGTAAAGAATTAGAACTGCTTAAAGAAACAAAGGTTGAAACAAGAATTTCAAGACTCAGTTGAGCAACAGATGAAACAAATTCAGAAAATCGAAATAGTTAGGGTTTCTGAAATCAAACAATTTCAAAGATGAAGAACAAAGATATCACCTAGCCAATGGTCTCAAAACTCGGATGAAACCCCCAAATTCTAGGGTTTTTACCATCAATCGAGTGCAGAGATAAGAGGACAAGTAATCAAGGAAAAAGATGCTAATCGAAACAGGTTCAGGGGTTTGAGACGTTTAACATGCTCTTTCAATAGCAGGAACTCATGAGAAATGTAGTAAAAGAACAAAATGAGAAACACAGTAGAAGAACTCAAAGAAACATAGTAGAAGAATGAATAAGAACCCTAGTGAAAGAAACTAATAAGAACAGTAGGAGAAACATATAAAGAAGCATATTAGAAGAAACTTAACAAGAACACAGTAGGAGAAATATAGTAGAAGAAACACACAAAGAACATAGTAGAAGAAACATCTAAATAACTCAAAAACCCTAGATCAAAAAAATATAAAGGTTTTGAAAGCATAGGTTTTGAAAGAAATATCAAGAAAATGTTTAAAAGTTTAGGGAAAACACGGATATAAAATAGATCTAAAGAAAAATAGAAGAACCTCAGAAGCTAGGGTTTCAGAGGAACCCAAACGGTGAGAAAGGCTTGGATAGTCGTTGATCTAAGTAGGAGGGGTCGAAGCCATGCTCGAAACAGATATGTCTTGCCGGATCAAGGCTGGAGATGGCCATAAAACTTGATTCAAACAAAGTCTGGACGAAGCTCTTCGTGTTCAGGCCATGAAACTTCAGCAAGCAAGCATGTAGGAAACCTAGAAGGCCGGTAGGTGGTGAGACCACCATGGATTCAGGCCAGGAGGTGGTCGGAGTAGGTGAGTGAGGCTCATCAGAGTGGAGGGGAAGGGGCAAGGTTCTAGAGAGAACCAGAGATAGAGAGATAGAGACGAGTGATGAATGAGAGGGGTTTAGGGATGGGGGGGTTGTTCATTTAATTTGGTAAGAACGAATCTGGACCATTGATCAGAAATGATCAACGGCCAAGATTTAATACGGATTGGGTCGGTTAGATTTAGTATTTGGGCTTGGGTCTTTGGGTTGGTCTAATTTGGGTTGGGGTTTGGTTTAATTAGGCTAAATTTAAGAGGCAAATCCGGCTATAAGTTAAGTAGCCCCTTTTTCCCATTTAATTTACAAAAAATAGTAAATAAATTTCTAAAAACTAATTGAAAGAACTAATATGATTTATAATATATAATTATAAATTTAAAAATATAAAATCCCATTTTATAAACAAGAGACGAATTTAAACCTAAAAATGACTAATATTGCAATTATGCAATTTTATCCTTAAAATACAAAAACAAATTTGTAAAAATATGTAAAAAAATATATTAGCTATATTTTAGTATAAATATGATAATACAATAAATGAATCACCAAAAATGATAATTTTGGTGAAAATTATCAGGTTTTTTCTTGATAAAATAGGGCAGTAAATTGATTAAAAACTCTTTGGAAAATTAAGGATTAAAAAATAATGCAACCTTGGGATATAATTATATATTCCTATATATAGGCTATTTTGAAGGTATTTTGCATATTTAAATAAAACAGGAAAAAATTGGGTATCAACAGCCGCCCCTCTTTACCCGGGAAGGAGGAAAGAGTTGTCGGGTAAAGATATGATGGTCGATTTGACCACATGAAACGGTTGAAGAGGTTTGACCGTGCTCTATTTTATAAGCTACCTACATATCCCTGTTCTTATAGGAATCAGGCCATATGTAGTTCGAGATTCATCGGCGAAGTATGCCGATGGAGACCTTTCAAGAACGGACGCAATATTCAAGTTAGGATGAATGGTTAAGGTATAATAGGGACGCGGGAACTGGAGCGGGATCGCTCCTGCTGAGATAGTCGTTTCTCACCAGTTTGCCTGCAAATAAGCAATTCAAGCATATATTATGCATAAATTTAAACGTGATGCAAGTTCCCGTCGGACCATAAATATTGTCTTTGGACGGTTAGGATGACGTCCTCTGACCATGATGTCCTAGGCCATGAAGCGTATAATAAAAGATTCGCAGACCATGAAATGATGATCTCGGGCTATGAAAATGATGCCTCCAAACCATGATGTCTTTGAATAATGATATGCAAAAAAAAAATTGAAGGGATCTTTAGGCCATGACATGGTGTTCTTGGTCTATGTAAATGGCGCCTCCGAACAATGATGCTCTCAAATATTTTGGCGATCTTTCAGCCCATGAAATGCAATAGGTGGCGATCTTCCAGCCCATGAGATGCAATAGGTAGCGATCTTTTAACAAGTGTAAATAAAGTGGCGATCTTTCAGCCGTGCAAAAAAATGTAAAAATAAAGACGGCGATCTTTCAGCCATGCAAGCGTAAATAAAGTGGCGATCTTTCAGCCATGCAAACATAAATAAAGTGGCGATCTTTCAGCCATGAAAGTGTAAATAAAGTGGCGATCTTTCAGCCATGCAAGTGTAAATGAAGTGGTGATCTTTCAGCAATGCAAGTGAAAATAAAGTGGCGATCTTTCAGCCGTGCAAGCGTAAATGAAGTGGCGATCTTTCAGCCATGCAAGCGTAAATAAAGCGGCAATCTTTAAGCCATGCAAGAAATGTAAAAATAAAAGCGGCGATCTTTCAGCCATGCAATATGTAGATGGAGACAGTGTTTAGTCTCGGAAAGTAGAATGGTAGCCTTATGCAATGCAGAAAATGCAGATGGAGACAGTGTTTAGTCTCAGAAGGTAGAAAGGTAGCCTTATGCAATGCAGAAAATGTAGATATAGACAGTATTTAGTCTCGAAGTGCTGAATGGTAGCCTTATGCAATGTAGAAAATGCAGACGGAGACAATTTTTAGTCTCGGACGGCAGAAAGGTAGCCTTATGCAATGCAGAAAATGCAGATGGAGATAGTGTTTAGTCTCGGAATGCAGAATGGTAGCCTTATGCAATGTAAAAATGCAGATGGAGATAGTGTTTAGTCTTGGAAGGCAGACTGTTAGCCTTATGCAATGCAAAAAATGCAGATGGAGACACTGTTTAGTCTCGGAAGGTAGAATGGTAGCCTTATGCAATGCAGAAAATAAAATGAAGTGGAAAATGATAACAGAGTTTCTTAGCTGACAACAAGTTATGATGTGGGGATCGCTGCGGATATTGTGATATATGGGATATCACCGGTGTGTGTGGATAGCAAATGCTGGTAAATGCAACAATTTTGAGAGTTGTATTCATGAAAAATGTTTGTCTCGTGAGTGTATAGTAGGCCAGATGCTTTCGTAATCCAGGTGTCTGCATTCAAAGAAAAATTGTGAGTTTTATAGAGGGGCGGTTAGTTCGTATCCCTGCTGGTCATGTTTGACCTGTTTGGCTTTGATATGGTGATACGGTATGCATCATTGGGGGTAGCATTGCTGAACAAGGTGATTTCGATCATAAAATTGCATGAATTTGTAAAAATATGACATAAGTATATATTTAAGAAACAACTTTTAGATGAACCGACTTTGTGACGCGACTCAAGACATTGCGAACTCTCTTGCTACTGAATTTTGGGGGCCCTCCTCAAAATTCTGCCTCAGTTTAATAGGATGATGCTTCTAATGGTTGCTTGTGATGATCAGCCGAAATCACTTCAAAATTTTGAGGGTCCTCCTCAAAATTCTTCCCCAGTTTCCAATTGCGGGGGAAAATGAAAATTTTATTGAAATATGACCAAACCCATAAGGATGCATACGTATACCCTCTTAAATGGGAATCAGTTCAGACGTAGTTCAAATACATTATATAAGAAAGCATAAGATTACACATAGTAGCGCTTGACTGCATCCAAAAATATTGGTTTTGGCCAAACTTCTTCATCCATTTTTGCAAGGATAAAGGCTCCTCCTGTCAGAACCTGGTGAACCATGTATGGACCTTGCCAGTTGGGAGAGAATTTCCCTTTGGCTTCATCTTGATGTGGGAAGATTTTCTTTAATACCAGCTACCCCAGTGTGAACTGTCTCGGCTTGACTCTCTTGTTGAAGGCTCTGGATATCCTATTCTGATAAAGCTGACAATGGTAAACTGAATTCATTCTTTTCCCATCTATAAGAGATAACTGTTTGTAACCACTCTTCAACCATTCTGCGCCGACGAGCTCGACTTCTTGTATGATCCTTAAGGAAGGGATTTCTACTTCGACGGGAATGACGACATCTGTACCATAAACTAGCATATAAGGGGTTGCTCCGGTTGGTGTGCGGACAGTGGTGCGATACCCCAATAGAGAAAATGATAGCTTTTCGTGTTATTACTTATGCTTCTCTATCATTTTCCTTAATACCTTCTTGATGTTCTTGTTGGCGGCTTATACGGCTCCGTTCATCTGAGGCCTGTAGGTTGTGGAATTCTTGTGTTTGATCTCGAAGGTTTCATACTTGGCTTTCATTAAGTCACTATTGTGGTTGAAACCATTATCAGTAATGATTGACTCTAGAATCCCGAACCGACAGACGATATGGTCGCGGACAAAATCTACAATGACTTTCTTAGTCACTTCTTTTAACATGTTGCTTCAGCCCATTTGGTGAAATAATTGATTGCTACGAGGATGAACCTGTGCCTGTTGGAAGCGGCTGGCTCGATTGGACCAATAGCATCCATTCCCCAAGCGGCAAAAGGCCATGGTGAGCTTGTTGCATTAAGCTCGTTTGGAGGTACCTTTATCATGTCTACATGTATGTGACAACGGAGGCACTTCCGGACATACTGGATGCAGTCCGTTTCCATAGTCATCCAAAAGTAACCAGCTTGGAGTATCTTCTTAGCTAAGACAAAACCGTTCATATGTGGGCCGCGGGTCCCAGCATGGATTTCTTCTTGTAGTTTAGATGCTTCCTTTGTGTGGGCACACCTTAGTAATCCCAAATCTGGGGTCCTCCTATATAGGATTCCTCTCCTGTGAAAGAAATTGTTAGACAACCTTCAAAGTGTGCACTTCTGAATATAATTGGCAAGCTCTGGGTATTCTCCCTTGGCTACATATTCCTTGATATCATGAAACTAAGGCTTTCCGTCTACTTCTTCTTCAACGTGGACACAATAAGCTCCTGATCATGGATCTTTAGTGGAATGAGATAAATGAAGTTTTTATCTGAATGTTGTATCATGTATGATAGGGTAGCCAATGCATCGGCGAATTCATTCTGGATTCTGGGAACATGTCGGAATTCCGTATTTGTGAACCTTTATCTTAGTTCCTGCACATGGTGCAGATACAGAGTATCTTGGAGTTCTTGGTCACCCATTCTTCTCAGACCTCATGTATGAGTAGGTCTGAATCCCCGATTACTAGCAGCTCTTGCATGTCAACAGCGATCTTGATCCCTAAGATGCAGTCTTCGTACTCGGCTATATTGTTGGTGTATGGGAACCTAAGCTTAGCTGACATCGGATAATGTTGACCAGTTCCTGATACTAGGACTGCTCCAATGCCAACTCCTTTGAAATTTGCCGCTCCATCGAAAAACATTCTCCAGCCATCATAGGACTCTGCAATGTCTTCTCCTATGAATGATACCTCTTTGTTAGGAAAATACGTCTCCAGGGGTTCGTATTCTCTATCTACGAGGTTTTTAGCAAGGTGATCTGCTAGTGCCTGTCCTTTGATCGCCTTTCAGTTACGTAGAAAATGTCAAATTCACTCAACAAGATTTGCCACTTGGCCAGCTTGCCAGTGGGCATGGGCTTCTGAAAGATGTACTTTAGTGGATCTATCCTTGATATAAGATATATAGTGTAGGCACAGAAGTAATGTCTCACCTTCTGGGCTACCCATGTCAAAGCATAACAAGTGCGTTCTAACAGAGAATATCAGGCTTCGTACAGAGTGAACTTCTTGCTGAGATAGAAAATGGACTGCTCTTTCCTTCATGTTTCATCATGTTGCCCAAGACTGCAACCGAAAGCTCCATCCAACACCGCAAAGTAGAGTAATAATGGTCTACCTGGCTCAGGCGGGACTAAGACTGGTGGTGTTGACAGGTAATCCTTGATCCTGTCCAAAGCCTTCTGGCATTCATCTGTCCACTTGGTGGCGGCATCCTTTTTCAACATCTTGAAGATCGGCTCACAGATGGCCGTGGACTGTGCTATGAACCAGCTGATATAGTTAAGCCTTCCCAAGAAACTCATCATGTCCTTCTTATTCTTTGGCGGTGGAAGTTCCTGAATAGCTTTGACCTTTGATGGATCCAGTTCTATTCCCCAACAACTCACAATAAACCCGAGTAATTTTCTAGTAGGAACCCCTAATACGCACTTTGCGGGATTTAGTTTCAGGTTGTACCTTCGCAATCTATTGAAACACTTCCTCAAATCTTCCATGTGATTAGTAGCCTTATTGGACTTGATGATAACGTCGTCTACGTACACCTCAATCTACTTATGTATCATATCATGAAAAATGATAGTCATGGCCCTTATGTAAGTGGCTACTGCATTCTTTAACCCAAATGGCATCATCTTGTAGCAGTACATTCCCCACGATGTAATGAAAGCTGTTTTCTTAGCATCTTCTTCATCCATCCAGATCTGATGATAACCAACGAAACAATCCACAAATTATTGCAATTCATGCCTGGCGCAGTTTTCGATCAGGATGTGTATGTTTGGTAAGGGGAAGTCGTCTTTAGGACTAGCCCAGTTGAGATCCTGGTAGTCGACACAAACTCAAACCTTCCCATCCTTCTTTGGTACCGGCACAATGTTAGCTAACCATGTCGGATACTCAACTAACCTGAGCACTTTAGCTTTGACCTTCTTGGTGACTTCTTCCTTGACTTTCAAACTCATATCAGGTTTGAACTTTCTGAGCTTCTATTTTACCGGTGGACATGTCAGATCAGTCAGCAGATTGTGCGTCACAATAGATGTACTTAGACCAATCATGTCATCGTACGACCAGGCGAATATGTCCTCATATTCTCTTAGAAATTCTATGTACTCTTCCTTTTCTGACGGCGATAAGTGAGCGTTGATTCGTGTTTCTCTGACATTTTCTACATCTCCCAGGTTAACAATTTCAGTCTCATACAGGTTGGACTTAGGTTTGTTTTCAAAATCCTCAACCTCCTTAACAATCTCTTTCGGTATGTCATCTTTCTCTGAATCTATGTCTGTTTGTTGCGTTATCTCATTGCATGTCACAGTCATTGGTTCATCAAGATAAGCAATAGTAATGCTATATTAGTAAAGTAATGAGAGAAAATAATAAGAGTAAGTGTTGATTCATAAGAAAAATCGAAATGCTTTGATAAATTCCATAATTGTTTTGAACATTGAAGATCTTATTTCGAAAATTAAAAATGCGAAAGGAAAGTCAACTAGCAAAAATAAAAGATAGTGCGTGATGCTTGTTCAGCCTTGCTACCCCGAGGCTCGCCGGGCTCTGGTGGTTCTGATGGTCCAGTTATTGAGGCATGCTTCTCTGCTTACAGCCTGTATGGAAGGGCCTTCCTCCCCCTCCTCCTCGAAAATGATACAACAATCCATATTATCGTCTTCCAGGAACAAATTCCTCACTACTGTCAGTGATTCCTCTTCTTCTGACCTAGAGATAACTCTGGCTGGTTGGAAAGTCTGTTCCAAGCCTGGTATTGGATGCTCCAATAGGTAGTAAGGACCGTGCCATGGTGGCGACTAGTTGTTGAATTCCTCCCAGGTATACTCATATCCCAGACCAAAGGAGGTGCCATGTTTCTTTAATTTGATAGGCTTAGCGATTACTTGGAGTGTCACGACCCAAACCCGGTCGTGATGGCGCCCAACCCTAAAGCTAGGCAAGCTTGACCAACAATCGCTCCCAATTTAACAACAAATCTCAAAACCAACAATTCAAGGAGAATATATTAATTTTAGAATAATACTCCAATATTTGTAGAAGAATAATACTAAGAAATACGAAGTCTGATAAAAATACTCCCAAAAGATCTGAGATCACGAGTCTAGAGCCTCTAAACAGAACTAGATAACAATATCTGAATGAAATATTCAAGTCTGGAAATGTATATATATAGATAAAACTGAAATAGGAAGAGTAGTCTGGTCCTGCGAACGTCATGCAGCTACCTCAACAACTCTGATGAACTCTGAAGACAACGACTGCTCAGCTAAGCCTCCGGTGTACCTGAATCTGCACACAAGGTGTAGGGAGTAGGGGTGAGTACTACCAACTCAGTGAATTTTAATACATTAACACTGGAGCTGTGGTCAAAGCCGTCTTGAGCTTCTAAAAGCTCTCCTCGCACTCATCCGACCATACGAACAGTGTACCCTTCTGCGTCAACCTGGTCAGGGACGAAGCAATAGATGAAAATCCCCGGACAAACCGACGATAATACCCCGCCAAACCAAGAAAACTCCGGATCTCCGTGGCTGAAGACGGTCTGGGCCAACTCTGCACCGCCTCTATCTTCTTTGGGTCAACCTGAATACCATCACTGGACACCACGTGTCCCAGAAAAGTCACAGTACTAAGCCAGAACTCACACTTGGAGAACTTCGCATAAAGCCTTATATGGGAGATGGTGTAGATCTCCAATTGGTTGGTTTGAGCCCGGCCAGGCTATATTATTGAGGACAGAGTTAGTACAGGATGCCGTAGAGAAGGTGAAAGTGATCCAGGAGAGACTTCGTACAGCTCAGTCGCGTCAGAAGAGCTATGAGGACCGGAAGGTTCGAGATGTATCTTATGCAGTGGGCGAGAAGGTCTTGTTGAAGGTTTTTCCTATGAAAGGCGTTTTGAGGTTTGGAAAGAAAGGGAAGCTGAGTCCACGGTTCATTGGACCTTTTGAGATACTTAGAAAGATTGGGGAGGTGGCCTATATGCTTACTTTACCACCTAGCTTGTCGGGAGTTCACCCCGTGTTCCATGTTTCTATGCTCTGGAAGTATGTTGGGGACCCGTCTCATGTATTAGACTTCAGCACGATCCAGTTGGATGAGGACTTGACCTACGATGTGGAGCCGGTGGCTATTTTGGGTCATCAGGTTCGAAAATTGAGATATAAGGAGATAGCTTCAGTGAAGGTACAATGGAGAGGTCGGACCATAGAGGAAGCCACTTGGGAGATCGAGCAGGAGATGCGGAGCAGATATCCCCACTTGTTTGAGGCTCCAGGTATGTTTCTTGACCCGCTCGAGGACGAGCATTTGTTTATGTTGGGGAGGATGTAATGACCCGACTTGTCGTTAAGGGAGTTACCGCCCCGTTTTCCCCATTTTATGCTTCTATATGTGTCATTATATGTATTTGAAGAATCTGAAGTAATTCGAATAAAGTTTGGTTAGAAATGAGGCAATTGGTCTCTTATTGAGAAGGTTAATTTGGAAAAGTCAACTAAATGTTGACTTATGAGTTAGAAGGCTCAGAATGAATTTTTGATGATTCGACTAGTTTCGGGGGATGATTTATGACTTAGGAAGACAATCAGAATTGAATTTGGAGGTCCGGTGTAGAAATAGGCTTGAATTGGCTAAGGTTGGATTTTGGCGAATTCCGGTTGATAGGTGAGATTGTGATCCGAGGGTCGGAATGGAATTCCGAGAGTTGCAGTAGCTCCGTTAGGTGATTTTGGATATGTGTGCAAAGTTTCAGATCATTTGGAGGTGTTTAGGTCGAGTTTTAGATCAAATGCAAGTTTCGGAAGTTTTAGTTTAACTCAGGCTTGAATCCGAGGTAATTCGATGATTTTGATATTTATGATGGTGTTTTAATGTTACGAGCAAGTTTGAATGAAGTAATAGAACATATCTGTGCATTTGGTTGAGGTCCCGAGGGTCTCGGGGTGAATTCGGATGGCCAACGGGGAATTTTGAGCATGTTTAATGCAGCAGAAAAATTGCAGAGAATTTTACTCTATGCGATCGCATAGGTACGTTTGCGATCGCATAGAAGGTTCAGAGGGGGTGGAGATTTTGCTCTATGCGATCGCGTAAAGGAGTGTGCGATCGCATATTTAGAGGAACTTGCTTAGTGCGGCCGCGAGGGAGAGTGATGTGATCGCGTAGTAGGAAGAGGCAGAGCTATGCGATCGCATGGCCTTGGATGCGATCGCCTAAGAGGAGTTTTCAGGGCCCGATTTTTTTGGTCTATGCGATCGCAATGGAGTTGATGCGATCGCATAGAAGTAGACGCATGGGCAGAACAGTTAAGGGTTAAAAT
Organism: Nicotiana glauca; assembly: GCA_026770625.1. NCBI lineage: Eukaryota > Viridiplantae > Streptophyta > Magnoliopsida > Solanales > Solanaceae > Nicotiana > Nicotiana glauca. The sequence continues at coordinate 121,153 of MU683709.1, forward strand.
TTCAGCCGCGACTCTCATAATATTTCCACCATTTTTACTCCGCCAAGAGAGGTTATTGAGTGATATGAAGAGGATTGTTAATGGTTATTGCTTGGAGGTAAGTTTCTTGACTAGAAAACATCATTTTATGAAGAATCAACCCTCAAATTCATGAAATTGGGTAGAAATTGTGAAGAACTAGGGCTTTGTTCTTGAAAACTAAATTTTAGGATTTGAAAGGCCATTTGACCTCAGTTTTCGATAAACTTTATATGTACGGACTCGTGGCGAGACGAGGAATCTGTTGATATGATTTTTCGAATTTTTTGAGAAGTGGGCCCTGTGCTCGGGTTTTACCAACTTTGTGAATTTTAATACTTTTCGAGTATTTTTGATTGGGGTATGTTTCTTTAACCCATATTTATGTATTTGTTGTGATTTTGACTAGATTCGAAGCGCGAGGAGGTCGATACGAAAGGAAAAGGCATTGCAGACCATTCTACGGCCGGTTAGAGGTGAGTAGTTGGTGTATATGATGGCCTGAGGGTTTGAAACCTCGGCTTATCACATTGTGACGCTATTTAGGGCGTGACTCGCATCCCATGGTAGGTGTGGGATTGGTTATGAATGGGGTTTGTGACTTGGTCCATCCCGAACAAGAATAATTCTATATTTGGCGATTGATACGCACCCTGTGTTGAATATATTTGGGCGTAATGCCATATTTGGGGCCTTGTGACGACCTGTAGTATCCTTAGAGGATGATTATCATTGTGATAGCATGAATTGTAAAATCATTGATCTCAGTGCTGTGTTAAATCACTGTTATGAAACGCTACGTCACTTTTCTTGAAGTAAAGAACTAATGTATATTCTTATTAATGAATTGGAAATTGGGAAAGTAAATTGAAATTGTTATGTGACTCATATGCATATTGTGGACTGAGTGTGGATCGGGCTGCATGCCGCAGCGAATGTTATGATTATATTGCGCTTGGGCTGAAGGAGCCCCTCTGGAGTCTGTACACACCCCCAGTGAGCGCCGTCGACGTTAAATGGATCGGGCTGTACGCCACAGCGTGTTCATGTACATTGCATTACATCCTTGCATTATACTTGAATGTTATATTTGATGTTGCTTTGCTGTTGGATCGTAGTTAAGGTGCCGGACTGTTAGTTTTAGCTTTACTTTGTGGTATTTCGTGGATTTCTTTTCTTCAGATATTTTATATGCTTATTACTCACTGAGTTGGTAGTACTCACCCCTACTCCCTGCACCTTGTGTGCAGACTCAGGTACACCAGAGGCTTAGCTGAGCATTCCTTGTCATTAGAGTTCATCAGAGTTGTTGAGGTAGCTTCTTGACATTCGCAAGACCTGACTACTTTTCCTATTTCAGTTTTATCTATATATATATATACATTTCCAGACTTGAGTATTTCATTCAGATATTGTTATCTAGCTCTGTTTAGAGGCTCTAGACTCGTGACCCCAGATCTTTTGGGAGTATTTTTTATCAGACTCCGTATTTCTCAGTATTATTCTTCTACAAATATTGGAGTATTATTCTAAAATTATTATATTCTCCTTGAATTGTTGGTTTTGAGATTTATTGTTGAATTGGGAGCGATTGCTGGTCAGGCTTGCCTAACTTTAGGGTTGGGCGCCATCGCGAGCGGGTTTGGGTCGTGACATGGAGGTTCTTGCCAAGTCTCTTACCAGGTTCATACCTACTCCAGTTCAATTTGCTTTCAATTTTGTTATCCCACCATTTGTCCTTGTCAACGACGTTAAATCGCTAGATGTGGTGATAAGTCTCCCTGCCTATCTTTCTTCTGCCTCCTATTGTTGGGATGGTTTGGCAACTGTATATGGGATTGCTACCGTCGCCGTGAATGATCACCTCTTGGTGATTACACTTAAACTTCACTGTCTGATGTAGTGTTGACGCTACAGCCCTTATAAGATTCAGCCAACAATAGATCGTAAGATTCAGCCATGTCTATGACTTGAAAATCAACATTAAACCATGTAGGTCCTATTTGCAAACACAGGCTAATTTCCCCAATGGCGAACCTTTGGGAACCGTCGAAAGCTTTGACGTTGATGGCCCCGTCCTTGATCTCATGCAGTCCCTTTCCCAATGTCTTGAGTGTTACAAACAGACAAATATTGAGGCTGGACCCTCCATCAATTAGGATTTTGGTGATAAAATAATCTTTGCATTGTACGGTGATGTGTAACGCCTTATTGTGACTCAACCCTTTTGGTGGCAGCTCATCTTCATGAACAGTGATCTAGTGACTTTCCAATACCTGTCCTACCATGTTAGCCATCCGTCTGCCAGTGATGTTGCTTGGTACATATGCCTCACTCAACACCCTTAACAGGGCATTCTTGTGTGCATCAGAATTCTGTAGCAAAGCAAGGATAGAAATTTGCCCTAGTGTGTTGTTCAATTAATCAATGACCGAGTATTCCTTGGCTTGTATCTTTTTTCCAAAGATCATTAGCCCCGATTTCAGTGATGGTTGGCCGACTAGAGGCCTGCTTGCTTGACTCAGCCAGATGTTCCGGGGTATAAACCCTACTAGTTCTCATTATACCCTATGCAGCAATAGCTTCTCCGAACACGACCTTCCCTTTTCTTCTTGCCTCGGCTGTGTAGTCCCAAGGTATATCATTTGTATGGAATGGTTTTATGGCTGACATTGCCACTAGAATTGGTGTGGCTATCTTTACTCTGAACAGAGCATGCACCTTGCGCGGTAAAACTGCAACTTCAAAGGGTGTAGGTGCATTTGTCGGCGACATAAATTCGACCTCAATCGGCGCTGGCATCATTGCAGAGGATGGTGCTTCAAACTCAAGTGGCATGGACATGTTTACCTCGACATCCCCGTAGGGCTAAATCTGGACTACGATTGCATTAAGGGCGACTATTGGCTTCTTTTGATCGTCACCTTCTGTGATCAAACCGATTGATCAGTTGGGGTCCCAATCATCCTCTATTTCAATCAAGTGAACACATCCACCCTTGTGGTCTGCAGAGGGTTATTGCGGACATTCGGAGAAGGATCCTTTACCACCATAATCTTATTATCAATCAAAGTCAAGATCTTATCTTTTAGGGAGCGGCATTCATCAATGGTGTGTCCTTTTATACCGGAATGGTACGCACAAGACTTATTTGGATTAACCCACTGAGAAGGGTTCTCAAGAGCAACAGGCATAAGGGGTGATGTAACCAGCAGTTTTGAGACTTTCAAACAATTGGTCGATAGGTTTAGCAATAGCCGTATACTATTTTGGGGGTCTTCGGTCAAAGTTTGGTTGTGGTCTAGGGAAGTTTTGGTGTAGAGGAGGGGATTGGTAGTGGGATAGTTGAGTGTTGTAGGCTTCCAAAACATGTGCTGGTTCGGAATATTTGGTTGAAGTGGGATGATATGTGGGAGGTGATTGATAAGTGAGTGGTTGAGTTTGGTAAGAGGGTGAGGGTGCTTGGTAGCTTGGGGTAGGATGATATATAAGTGGAGGTATCGGGTATGTTTGGTATTTGATGGGAGATTTAGTTCTCTGTGCCACCATCATGGCTCATACATCCCTTTTCTTGGACACGTCGCCTGACTGTAAGGCCTTGTTTGTAGCTTTCAAAGCTTTAAAATTCGTAACTATACCGATTTTGATGCCCTCTTCGATTCTTTCTCCTAGCTTGATAATTTTAGAAAATTTGTGGCCCTCGATCATCATCAACCTCTCAGAATACTGTGGGTCTTGGGCCCGAACAAAGAATTTGTTTATTTGCTCTTCTTCCAAGGCAGGCCTAACCTTAGCAACTTCCGACCTTCATCAAGTAGCATACTCGAGGAATATTTTTGTGGGCTTCTTCTTTAATTTTTTAATATAGGACATATCTGGTGCATTCTCCGTGTTGAACCTGAATCTGTCTATAAAATTGGACGCCATGCTCACCTAGTTTGACCACTTCTTCAGATATTGGCTAATGTACCAAGACAAAGCATCTCCCTTCAAGCTCCTCATGAAAAGCTTCATGTAGATTTTCTCATCTTTTCCTCATCCAACCAATTTGTCACAGTACATTCTAAAATAGACCCTTGGACTCCCTGTACCATCAAACATTTCTAACTTAGGAGGTTTGTACCCCTCGGGCAGTTCGACATCGGGCTTTATGGAAAGATCTTTGTAGTTTAGCCCCTCAATTCCCTTACTACCTTCAACTCCTTGAATCCTGCAAGTCAACCTTTTAAGTTCTTCTGCCAGGTTTCTGATGAGAAAGTCCTTATCAGCGGACTCGGGTGTTCTTGAGATAGGCTGAGTAGAGTGCGTCACAGTCTCCACGTAGATGAGGGTATTATGTTCGGTGTGGCAGTGGTCTTTTGTGGAGTTCTGGAGTTCCGGGATGAACATTGGGGTGTTATTTGAGGTATGGCAGGTGTTGCAGTGGTGATAAGGAGTGGGATGGTTTTGTTGCTTTGGGATATTTTGTGGAGGTACATGATTCTGAGTATTTGGAAAATTTAACCTTTGGAGTAGTGAGGGAAAATAATAGATTTGCCAGATTCCGAACTTGGTCAAGTTCCTCTTGAAATTTCAGCAGCTTTTTTTCCAGTTGGGATGCATTTTCCTTGGGGACCAGAGTACCATGAGTGACCTCTACCCGTTCAGTTGAGTTGTTCAAATCTTCTATCTTCCCTTTGTTCTTGTGTCTGATAGGACTAAGAGGAGGAGTCGGTAGAGGGCCCTTGGATCTCGTAAAATAGGATGATGTTGCCAGAGTTCACGAACTATCCTTTGGGGAGGGGAATGAACAAAAGGTAACAAGTTAGTGAGGATTATCAGAAAATGTTGCAATATTTAAACACATAGTGCAGGAATGTAAATGCGTCCTAATTTGGGGACCTCTTTGTGCCTGAGGCAGACCTAGCATCGAGTTGTTTTGGATAACTTGGAATGTGAAATGCCTCATTTCATTGATAAAAAGGTAGACGAATCCCAAATCGACACTAAATAACAAGAAATAAAAGTCACTAGTGGCCCTTGGCCTTATTACATTTTATAAAGCAAAGATGAAAACTCCTATCTATTTGGTCCCAGAAGGACCTTCCCCAGATTCAGCGTCCTTGGCTCCATCGAATAGCTTCCCTAGCTCGCGCAGTCCCAGCAGTAGTTAGGCTCTGGCCAGATGTCTACCATCATTTCCCTCAGCATTCTGACAGTCTTCGACACTCTTGAGAAATTTCATTTCCAACTCTTCTATGCCGTGCTCCAGATATCCCAGTCGCTTGTTGGCGCTGATAGCCATATTCTTCCACTCTTCAATTAGTTTTTTATTGTCTTCCTGTATCTCACGGTGCTCGCTTTCGCATTCTCGAATTCTTTTGCGTAGTTGATTGTTTTTTACCTGTGCTTCGGCCCTTTCATCTATGCTCTTGTTACCTAGAATAAGCCCAGGTTAGCCTAGAACGCTATGATTATCCTCCAACCAGCCCGAGTAATAGGGAGCGCAACTAGCATGGCATATGTCTGGCTCGATGGTATCCTTTCCCATGACAATCTTGCAGTGCCACATATGCTGAGCCTGGTACCTGTAAGGACTATCGTCATCCTGGAAGTCAGCCCAAAAGTGACTCATCTTGTCGACCCTGGGTATAACCTTCTTCCTGCCCGCTTGTCTCATAACCCCAAAAGGTACGTTAGGGTACATTTCTCTTAAGCCTATTAGTATCTGGAAAGGTGCATCTCCGGATCGGACGATGAACTCCTCGGTTGGGAATCACTCGAACATCCATTGTAACTGGTCCTCAGTCATATTTTCGAAGAGTTCGACCCATTCTCTAGCATTCTCTGGTTGGGCGAACAACATTGGGCATGTAATTCATTCACTTTGGATAATGAAATGCGATATGATCATCCCAGTCCCTTCGATGGATTTCTTATGGGTACTCACCCTTTTGGAGATATTCCACTTTCCAAAATTGAAGTAGCAGATTATAGCCTTCGAAATGTTTGGCTCTCCATTCACACCTTTCTAGAGCTCGGTATATTTCTGCAATGATCATTGGGACGATGCTGTATGGTTGTCCGTCAATTCCCTCCATCATAGTTTTGGTTACCATAGCTAGTCTGGTGTGAATTCTTGCCTTCTTAGTTGGAAACACAATCCCATGAAGCAAAACATGAACACAAAGACTCTTCGGTGAATATATCCCAATGATGTGATGGCAAATTCAGCAAAACATGAACACAAAGACCCTTCGGTGAATATATCCCAATGATGTGATGGCAAATTCATCAGGATAGGTATGGTAGGATTTGCTATGGCTGTACATTTCGTACAAATAATCAAAAGGGATATATGAGTCTTTCAGACATATAAGTTTAGGGTTTTTCTTCAAACCCATTATCTTGAGGAAACCCCTGCTCTTCCGGTTCTCAAATATTAACAAACTCGGAGTTTCCCATGGTATACTGGCCAATCCCCCTATTTCTTCTAGTAAGGGTATCATTTCAATATCTCGAAATCAAAACACGGATCTCTCACAATCCCAGAACAAAGTAGCAGCTTCTATGATCTTGTTCTATGGTTGGATTTCCAGGAGAGAAGGCAGGTTCCCCAAATATTTCCGGACAAGAGTCTGATCACTGGAGTGAAGATCCTCCCACCAGCTTAGCAATTTTGGGTGGATGTTGGTGACCATGCCGAATCTAGGGACATCGTGCGTCATACTTTTGCAGAAAAGTAAGCTTAGGCCTTTTCCCCTACCATACTCGACTATTAAATATCAACAATTGGCATAACAAGCATTTAGTTCTCCAAATAAATTCACAAAACATGACAATGTCTGTTTGGGTTCTTAGGGGAACCCGGTGGACAGTGGACAAGGCTATCTTAAAGAGTCATAATACGGACAACATAACTGACTCGGCTAGGTTTGACCATGATACATGTACAATTTAAACAGAGTAGGGTTTCTATGAGGTTTTAGACTGGTACCCTTGAGCGGACAACTCAAAGGGGAAAGGCACAGAACCGTCGACTACACCGTTGATTGACTGATTTTACCACAAATATGCATTTTATGGATTTAGGGGGTGATAATATCGGAAGAGCGCAACCACTCATTATAAGCGTTGCTCTAGGATTTTGTTTGGCACGAGTGGAACATGATGTTGAACATGATTATACAACAGTTAAAGGCATGTAGTCATGTATTTGCATGTTAAGAAAGCAGTAAATAAAACAGTTTCATAATGTAAAGCAGCAGTAATGGAAGGCAGTAAAGAAAAGAAAAATGAGACAAGTCAGTTTTGCGATCGAAAAGAAAATTGGATGCTTAAAGGAAATAAACAAATAATTGTGCGTAATGAAGCATAAATTCACAATAAAGGTCTGAAATGGTAAAAGACTTAAAAGTCCCCAACAGAGTCGCCATGCTATTGCGCCCCCTTTTTCTAGCGAAATCGGGTTTATGACATTTGGGAGGGCAACTCAATTCTTTTGGGAATTGGGTCTAGTTTGAAGTGTCGCCACCTAATGATTATGGTTCATTAGGACACCAAAGAGATTTTGATTTGAGTGACTAGAGATAGGGTAAGGGCTTGAAATTATTCTAAGGGGAAGGTCTTAGGAACCCCTTTGAATCCACTAGTGTGATTCCCGGCCATGCCTATTATTGCGAATTTAGATGCAAATAACACATAGACAAACAAAACTTCAAATAAGAGGGGATTTTCATATAAGGGTTTACAAAAAAACAAAGTTGGAAAGAACTAAAAGAAAGCTGATTTTTCTTAAAAGAAAGAGTTTGAAATTCTTTTAAAAGAGACAAGAAATAAGGGAAAGGGGGTCCTAGGTTTATTAACAATGTGGATCACCCCACATAATTCCCGGTAATCACTCCTCAATGAGGGGCTACGCGTGGTATTATCGCGTGGTCATAATATCCATATCTACCCTTCCCACCCTGTTAAGGTATTAAAGCGCATAATGGTCTCGTTTACTTATTGCATGTTATTACCCATCTCAATCCTAACAACCCCGGAGGCATTTAGGACTACAAATCCTAAGGGAGAGGGATGTAAGGCTTATTTGTATTTTTAGAGGCAAAAATTCAAAGGCGACATACAAAAAATGTATAACAAGTTGGGGATAGCACATAACAAGTAATGGGTCAGATATACCCCCTTTAAACAAAGAAGCACATAATTAGCATGACTTACACATACTAGATAAGGTCTGATTAAGTACTAAACATGAAAGAACTTAAAGGCTGAGGCAGAGTGATTTATTACATAATTCAGATAAGAAGCCCAAATCAGGCATGCTTGCTGGGTGTATTTATTAATAGAACTGATTTAATTTATAACTTTACTCTAAGGCTTGCTTAAGTGTTGGGCAAAGATCCTATATGCCTGGTATCTATTGAATTCAGAAAGCAATGAAATAACAGGGTTTAAAGTAAACCGGACACGTACTGGTAAAAAAGGTAGTCAGATCATTAAAAGAAAGGCCAGTTTTTAACGAAGATTATAAGTTATATATCTAACAGTGCCTGTTGTTATTGATTTTAGTTCCATATGTAAATAAAGCGATTCAGATTCGATTAGGAGTTCCTGTACGCATGCTTTCTAAGCGTAGTTGATTTTTTGAACATGGTATAGAATGCAGAAGACTCATTTTGAACTTGTGAACATGATATCTAGGTGTTAAATTTTGTTTAAGACCTATGAACATGATATCTAGGTGATGAATTTTCTTTAAGACCTATGAAAAATATCTAAGTGCAAAAATTGTTTAAGACTTATGAACATGATATCTAAGTGCAGTTGATTGTTTAAGACCTATGAACATGATAACTAGATGAAAAATGGATATACAGGATTCAGAAGGACCTATAGGCATATTTTCTATATGCATATGCGGAATTCAGATTTCCAAATACTTATGGACATGATTTCTAGACGAAAATGAATATACAGGATTCAGAAGGACCTATAGGCATATTTTCTATATGCATATGCGGAATTCAGATTTCCAAATACTTATGGACATGATTTCTAGACGAAAATGAATATACAGGATTCAGAAGGACCTATAGGCATATTTTCTATATGCATATGCGGAATTCAGATTTCCAAATACTTATGGACATGATTTCTAGACGAAAATGAATATACAGGATTCAGAAGGACCTATATGCTTGATTTCTATATTCATGCAGATTTAAAATACCTATAGGCATGGTATCTACCCTTTTTACATACATAGTTACCCTCCCCTTTTTATTTACTCACCATCTCCAAGAGTTTATTACAATTTATTACATCCCAGAATAAAATTAAAAATACATAAGAAAATATAATTAAAAGTACAACCAAGGAGTGCTTGATTCAAACTTCATGTATGAAATATGAGGTAAATCAACTCCATGACATTATGATCCGAAGCCTTTCTCTCATTTGAGTGTGTCAAAGTTCCCTAACAGCCTCAAAGGGACTCCGTGCAATGCTCACACCCAAATGTATTATCAGATTGGGACAAGTGCAGTGTGGAAGGGTCAGCCCCCAAGTGTCCAAGTTCAGAGGGAACTCAGAGGGTCCTAAGGCAAGGCTCACAAGAGGGGGCCAGAACTTAAAGATTAAGAAAGTGTGCAAGTGCAGAACATAGTGCTAAAAGGGGAAAAAGGAGAGGGGAGAAACTATAGATAAGAACAAACAAAGGGGTTAAGGGGGCTAGGGGGATTGTAGAAAACCTATTGCTTAGGCAAGGGCAGACTTTATGCACGCCTAACAATAGGGAGTGCTAGTACACCTATAAGCCTGTCAGAACTCATACTATTAGAGGCTAGGATCCCAGGGGATCAAGTTTAATTCATGGAAAATAATTTGCATATTGCCATGCCTCAGACCAAAGCTTAAACACATGGGGGGGGGGGGGCAGCAGATTGGGACTCATAAAAGAACAGGCTGAAAGAAATCAGTATACTAGAGTAAGTGTTGAACCATACAGTAGCAGTAAATAAACAAGGATGCAAAAGTAGTAAATAAACACATTGTTTTGGTGCTAAAGAAACCTTAAATTAGGACATACTAGTTTCAAAGAAGCAAGTAGAGAAAGTAGGCTGCAGACTTGTAAACATGCCACAATACAAGCAAACAAGAGAGACTACTTTTGAGTGTAAATGTAAATTCAGAAAGACTACGAGTGATGGATGTTTTTTTTGCGTTAATGAAAGAGTCATGTATTTATAGTGTAAAAAATAGGCAGAAATAAGGTAAGAAAATAATTAAGGAATTGGGTATCAATTAAAATCAATAAGTACAAAACTTCCTTTAATTAAGGAAATTAAACGGTGATGAGCAAGGAAATTATTTAAAGAAAGTGATCAAACAAGCATTTTGTGCAAAGTAGGCAATTAGGGGTAAATACATAGAAGTTTATTTAGGGGAAGAGTTTTTGAAATACACGGTCAAACAAAATAAGGTAAGAATCAATTAGTACACAGTAAACTAAGGGGTCAGAGATTTTGTGATCATTGGTCCATGAGTGAACCAAGTTAGAAAAGCTAAGGAAAGTTTTTGACTTAAATTGAGTAACAAGGAAATCAACAAACAAGGAAAGAAATCAATCGAACTTATACAAAGGAAGTCTGAATTTAATCAAAATTGAAAGCCATTTTAGCAGGAAGTTCAGCACATATAAAGAGCACACAAACATGCTAAGTTGAATTTAGGGCAAAGAAAAATGTCATGCCATTGCAAAATCAATAGGTAATAGACTATAGGATCATAGTAGTCACATAGGTCAGCAATGTAGAAGAGAGATAGTATCAAATAGCATACAAATGGTCCAGTGTAAAGACCTTAGAAGAGTTTAGTAGAGAATCTGAATAGCTTAAAGAAATAGAGGCCGAAATAAGAATTTCATGACTTAGTTGAGCAACAGATGAAACAAATTCAGAAACTCAGAATAGTTAGGGTTTCTGAAATTAAACAATATCAAAGATGAAGAACAAACATATCACATAGCCAATGGTATCAAAACTCGGATGAACCCCCTAAATTCTAGGGTTTTTACCATCAGTCGAGTGCAGATATTAGAGGACAAGTAATCAAGGAAAAAGATGCTAATAGAAATAGGTTCATGGGTCTAAGACCTTTAACATGCTCTTTCATTAGCATGAACTCATGAGAAGCAGAGTAAAAGAACAACATGCGAAACACGGTACAAGAACTCAAAGAAACATAGTAGAAGAATGAATAAGAACCCTAGTGAAAGAAACTAATAAGAACAGTAGTAGAAATATATAAAGAAGCATATTAGAAGAAACTTAACAAGAACACAGTAGGAGAACATAGTAGAAGAAACTCACAAAGAACATAGTAGAAGAAACATTTAAATAACTCAAAAACTCTAGACCAAAAAAATATAAAGGTTTTGAAAGCATAGTTTTTGAAAGAAATATCAAGATATAGTTTAAAAGTTTAGGGTAAACACGGATATAGAACATATCTAAAGAAAAAAAGAAGAACCTCAGAAGCTAGGGTTTCAGAGGAACCCAAACGGTGAGAAAGGCTTGGATAGTCGTTGATCTAACCAGTACGGTTCGAAGCTATGCTCGAAACAGATATGGCTTGCCGGAGCAAGGCCGGAGATGGCCATAAAACTTGAATCAAACATAGTCAAGACGAAGCTCTTCGTGGTCAGGCCATGAAACTTCAGCAAACAAGCGTGTAGGAACCCTAGAAGGCCGGTAGGTGGTGAGACCACCATGGATTCAGGCCAGGAGGTGGCCGGAGAAGGTGAGTGAGACTTATCAGAGCTGGGGGGGAGGGAGAAGGGGGAAGGTTCTAGAGAGAACCAGAGATAGAGAGATAGAGACGAGTGAGGAATGAGAGGGGATTTGTAGGGTTGTTCGTTTAATTTGGTAAGAACAAATCTAGACTGTCGATCAGAAATGATCAACGGCCAAGATTTAATTCGGATTGGGTCGGTAGATTTAGGATTTGGGATTGGTTCTTTGGGTTGGTCTAATTTGGGCTGGGGTTTGGTTTAATTAGGCTAAATTAGAGAGAGAAATCTAGCTATAAGTTAAATAGCCCCTTTTTCTCATTTAATTTATAAAAAAAATAGTAAATAAATTTTTGAAAGTTAATTGAAAGCACTAAAATAATTTATAATATATAATTATCAATTTAAAAATATAAAATCCCATTTTATAAACAAGAGACGAATTTAAACCTAAAAATGGCTAATATTGCAATTATGCAATTTTATCCCTAAAATACTAAAATAAATTTGTAAAAATATGTAAAAAATATCTTAGCTATATTTTAGTATAAATATGAGAATCCAATAACATAATCACCAAAACTAATAATTTTGGTGACAATTATCGGGTTTTTTTCTTGATAAAATAGGTTAGTAAATTGATTAAAAACTCTTTGGAAAATTGTGGGAAAAATTATGCAACCTTGGGATATACTTATATATGCTCATATATAGGCTATTTTGAAGGTATTTTGCATATTTAAAAAATACAAGAAAAAATTGGGTATCAACAAGTAGTTTCCTAACACCCTATAGCCTCTCGAAGATAAGTAGGAACATCTCCGCACCGATCCGCAAGAATCTATGAAGTCTGCCCATCCCTTGTGAGACCTATATGAAATTAGTACTCCGATACCATGTTGTCATAACCCAAATTGCATTATGGATTGTGATGGCACCCAACACTATTGTTAGGCAAGCCAACACTGATCAACTAGCGAGTTTCAATTTATTTTATTAAACAAGCCCAACATTTAACTTACCTTAATTTTAAAGCATTCGATGAGTAATGAATATTTTAAGGAAACTAAACCGGAAACAACTAAAGATATCATAATTATAGGAATTCAACCCAAAAAATCAAATCTACTAATGTGTGTGAAGATATAATGTCACATGTGTAGATAACTAGTAGAATATACAAAAGATGACTATCCTACTGTCTGAAATAGAGTAGACAGATACAAGAAAAAAACATTCTGGCATGCTACTGAGCGGCTAAAAAGGGGACAACTCACCGTGAAGTCTCGGTCCAAGATCAAGAATGTGCGTCTGGCGGATAACTAGATACACCTGCCTCAGATCCTATACAATTAAGTACACAAGCGTAGTATGAGTACATAAACAATATGTACCCAGTAAGTATCTAGTCTAACCTTCAAGAAGTAGTAATGAGGGATCGACTTGACACTTACTAGGGCCAATAATAATATAATTAAAGTGTTAGGCTAAGCATGGATATCATGGATAATAGCAACGTTTAATAAAAGGAAGTGACAAGTTCTTCTTTCATCAATATAATTTCAAATTCAGTCATATCATTTAACAATTCACATTTCAAGGAATTAAAGCAGCACAAATCACAAAAAGTACCAAATAATTATCATGCGCAAGTTATGCCGAGGTTATACGGCCCGATCCAACATAATATTAAAATATGCATTGCCGGAGGGTCGAACAACGCGAACCATAGAGGCGTCTATTCACCCTGCTCGCGAATCATTCATGCAACACAGTCAAATATAAATTAATTATTTAAATCAAATTCTTTCTTAAATTCTTTTCTTTAAAAGAAAAAATCAATTCAACTTGAAGCTTTAAATCCTTAGAAATTCTCAACTAAATTCCATTTAAAATAAATAACAAGTATCATCAAATAATGGTGATCACAAAGTATGGTATAAACCTAAACTACACGAACATAACAAGAATAGTAGCTATGTACGGACTCTCGTCACTTCGTGTGTACGTAACCCCCACAAATACTCATATTTTTAATTACATTCACCTAAGGGGAAACTTCCCTCTAACAAGGTTAGAAAGGAGACTTACTTGGTCTCAATCCTACTTCCCAATTCAAGAACCGCTCCATCCTTCAAATTTGACAACAAATGACTTGAAACTTGTCAAAAATTGTATAAACTAATCAATCTACGTTCAAAAGTTCACAATTCCCCCATTTAAGTGATTACACAACCTAAATTGCAAGATTCTTAAAATTCACCCCCAGACCCACATGCTCTAATTTCGAAAACTTTTTAAGGAAGTTGTTACCCAAAACCTAAGGAACATAAATATACAAATTCTACTAAATTCCGTAACAAATTTCATTGTTAAATCTCATTTTTAACAAAATCGTAGGTTTTCACCTAAACCAATAAGTTTCACTAATTTACATGTTATAATCTACCCATAAACTATGTATTTAACTTAAATGGTATAAAAATTACTTACTTCAATGTGCTAAGTGAAATCCCCTCTCCAAGAGCTCCAAAAATTGCACTAGAATGGAAGAAATGAGCTATAATGGATTAAGTCCCATTTTTTAAAATTTCACTGCCCAGGTATGCTTTCTTCGTGATCGCGGAAGAGACTTTACGATCGCGAAGACAAACGGTCAGGCCCAGGAAAATTTATGCATCGCAAATGCGACAGCAGCCTTGCGAATGCGGAGGCTAACATGGACTACCCTACGAGAACGTGAGGGCTTCTTTGCAAATGCGAAGAATTAACAACGGCCATATCACAACCTTTTGTACGCGAACGCGAGCCAGTTCTCGCGGACACAAAGGCTAGAGGACCCAGACCTCTACGAATGCGATCCCCGGCATGCGAACGTGAAGAGAAAAGGTTTCCTCCCCCACAACACCCCAAATCCTTCATTGCGAACACTAGGGAGATATCACGTTTATGAAGAAGGTAACTAGAAGCAGCAAATCTTGTGTGTTTCACCTCAATTCCGGGTGGTCCGAAACGCACCCGAGCACCTCGAGACCGTATCCAACAACTACAAAAAGTCTAGCAACGTAATACGGACTTGCTCAAACTTTTGAAACTTATAAAACAACTACAAAACCAAAAATCACACCCCAAAATTAAATTGAATCAAACTGTGAACTTCAAATTTCTATATTGCTCTGAACGCGTCGAATATTACATAGAGTACTCGGATTGACGCCAAATTTTACATGCAAGTCTTAAATTATATTAAGAAACTTTTCAAAGTCTCGAAATTCCGTTTGAACATCGATATCACAAAAACCCTCTCCAAACCACATTTAAAGAACTTCTAAAAACCTTCAAGATCCAATTTTCACTATTAGGCGGCAACACGCTCCCGGTTTACCCAAAAACCTGATCTGACTATATGTCCAAGTCTTAAATCATCATACAAACATATTAGAATCTTCAAATCCTAATTCTGAGGTCGTTTACTCAAAATGTTGACCGAAGTCAAATGTGGCATTTTAAGCCAACCTTAGGGAACCAAGTGTTCTGATTTCAACACAAAATCTTCCAAATCTCGAACCAACCATCCCCGCAAGTCCTAAATCTGTATAAACAAGTACGGTAATTCCTATTCAGGGGAACAAGTTCTAGAAAGAAAAATGACCAGTCGGATCATTAGATCGAAAAGTAGTGATTTTTCCAAGCTCTCCCTCATAGATTCTCTAGAATCACCGAGATGAAGTCTTGCTTGACTGAAAGAGCTCTCTAATGACACTGTTGAAGCTTGAATAGTTAAAATGTCTAGGGCCATCCTTGAAAGAATCGAAAAGTATTTATCTTTGTCCTTCCACCGTTTAAAAAATATTAAAGGAGCCGTCATGATTCACTTTCTCAATTCCATGTGACAAATAAACTTCAAGATCATTTAGTTGTGAAAAATTACTAGTAGTAGAACCTTGAGAACCCCTGAACCCTGCCCAATCACTAAGTGCTCTTACTCCCATATTACTTTTAGATTATTGAGAATAAAAAGAAGAAGGAGTTAGAACATATGGTCTTGCCTGATCTAATACAACTTGATAAGCATTATAAATAGTTTGAGCATTTATTTTAGTTGAGGCTATCGCTTCTGGAAGTTTAGAAAACTCCTCTTTTTCAAGTGCTAAACCATTATAAACGGTTTCATACCAAAATTTAGGACCTCATAATTTCATAGTAAGATTTAACAATGCAATAACACCATAAATAGGAGGAATAGGGAAAAAGTAATTTTTAAACTTTTTCTACCAGAATCAATAGCAAGTTCATAAATTTCCCCACCCTCTAAAAACTTAACAAACAAATTGTAACGATCTGGCCGGTCGTCTCATGAGTTACCGATTTGTTTCCCCTATTTCTGCTTCTTATTTCTTTTTTCATTTGTTTTTTGAGGTATCGGGTTGGTTGGATTAAATCCGGATTGGTTTTGGTGAAGTTTGAGACACTTAGTCTCCTTTAAGAAAGCTTAAGTTGGAAAAGTTAATCGGATATTGACATAAAGGTTAAAGGGCTCGGATGTGAGTCCCGATGGTTTGGTTAGCTTTGGGAGGTGATTTACGACTTAGGAGTGTGATCGGAATGGGTTTTGGAGTTCCGGAGTAGAATTAGGCTTGAATTGGCGAAGTTGATATTTTGGCGATTTCCGGTTGATAGGCGAGATTTTGTTCTAGGGGTCGGAATGGAATTTCGAGAGTTACCGTAGCTTTGTTATGTCATTTGGGATGTGTGTGTAAAATTTCAGGTCATTTGGATGTGGTTTGATTGGGTTTTTTATCCAAAGTGTATTTTAGAAGATTTTAGAAACTTAGGCTTGAATCCGAGGTGTTTTGGTTGAATTAATGTTGTTTGATGTGTTTTGATGATTGGAACAAGTTTGAATAAGGTATTAGAATATGTTGGTGCCTTTGGTTGAGCTCACGGGGGCCTTGGGATGATTTCGGGTGGCTTACGGGGAGATTGGAGATTTATTGCAGCAACTGATATTGCAGCTTTTGGTATTTTTGAACCTGCGGTTTGGGTGTCGATGCCCCCTTTTACTTCTTGAAGGCAAAATCGGGTTTACGACATTTGGGAGGAAAACTCTTTTGCCTTTTGGGATTTGGGTTTGTTTTGTAATTTGAAGAGTCGCCACCTAATGATTAAGTGCATTAGTACAAAAAAAAAGGGTTTTAGAGTTTGAAAACTAGATTTTCGGTAAGGGCTAGAAATTATCTCGAGGGGAAGGTGTTAGGCACCCCCAAGATCCACTAGTGTGGTTCCCGTCCATGTTATAATTATGAGTTCACTTAACAAGTAAGCAAATAAAGGTTCAAATAGAGGGAGTTTTCACATAATATTGCAAGTACATTGAAATTTGAGGAGAGATAAAGAGGGCAGAAATTTTAAGAAAAGATTTAAACAATAAATAAAATAAATAAATAAATAAAGGGAAAGGGGGGTCCTAGGTTTATAATCAATATGGATCACCCCACATAATACTCAGTAACTATTTATACACGTGGTGTTATCGCGTGGTCATCATATTCATATTCTACCCTTCCCACCCCATAAAGGTTATTAAACGCGTGAGTTGGTAACGAATACTTATTGCGTGCTATTACCCATCCCGTCCAATAAGTCCTGGAGGGTATTTAGGACCACTATTCCTACATGGCAGGGACTAGTCTTGAACCCTTTAATTTTAAAGGCAAAAATGCTAAGTGACATACAGAACAAATAGGACTGCACATAAGGGGAACATACAAAGGCACATGGAGGCTCACAGATCCCTCCACAAGTGAGCTCATAATTAGTACGTCTCAAACACATTTAAGGTCTCAAAGACAAGAGTTTTAAAAGCCGGAATGTTGAAATAAAACAGTGAATTTCAGTGAAAGCAGAAGCTTAATTAAGACTAAGTGATTGGAAAAATGCTCGGTTTTCAGAAATACGACTTGGGATAGTAGTAGGATTTAGAAGTATACAGTAGTTTACTTAGTAAAAATATAGATAAAATCATTAAAACATTCTTTGTAAATAGAGTAAAGGCATGGAGATACACTAACTTAACGAGAAGTAGGATAAATATTTTGAAAATAATAGCACGGTTTTGGGCAGAAAAGGGTAACCTAGTAGAAAACATAGTTGAACAAATATACAATTTCGAGATCATTTCAAAGTAGGGCGAGAGTTTAGTAAATAGAGTGAAGTTCAGAGAATCAAAATAAGAATGGGAGCGGCAGAGTTCAAAATTAAAAGAGGCTAGTTAGTCTTAAACTGGTAACCACATGATTAATCAATTCTTGTTAGGCCTAAAGTTTGCCTGGTCGTCATATACATTGTCTGATTGTCTTAAAGAGTGGACATGCATATTTGATTCGGATTTAAAAAGAAAGGATACACATAGTACTTGTATTATTAGATTAATCATGCTAATAGTCATTTTGACAATTGCAATCCAAATAAGTATAAAAATCTAAGCAACATGATGTCTAATGCACAAAAGAGTTCCTAAAACATGATCTCTACTCTGCCAATGCAGTAATGACAGTTTGTTAATAATTAAGATTACGAAGTGAGTACAATAATATGCTGAGAATAAAAGACCTAAAACAGGATTTCTAACATATCAAATGCATGTCCTAAGCAAGTTATCTATTGCGCAAATAGGTAAATAAAAACCTATAAACAGATTTTCTACCCATAAACATGCATAACCCTTCCCCATATTCACTATTTAGCACACAATTATTCATTTTACAAATTATTACAAACCAATAGTATCTGAATTGCAGTAATGAAATTAAAAAAAGAATTTATTCTATAAGGAGCCTTCAATAGGCCCAAATCCTACAAACTTTACTGCCAAAATAGCCTTTCATAGCTTGGGTGTGCCAAAGCTCCCTAAGGAGCTCGAGGGTTCTTGGGCCATGCTCACGCCCAGACATAGTAACAAGGAGTTAAACATGTGCAGTATGGAGATACCAGCCTCAGTGTGTCAGAGTTCAGAGGGTACCCAGGAGGTCTCCAAAGCAGCGCTCACACTGAAGGGGTGGAACTTAAGTATCTTGGAATAAAGTGAAGTGCAAGAGAGTTCGAAAATGTTTTGACAGTGTTGAAAGGAATTTCACTTAAAACGTTTCGTAAAAAAAAAGAGTTTGTTTAGTAAAAAACATTTTTTTTGAAAAGCAGAATAGAGTAATAAACAACATACACCTCCAAAGATAGATTCATATACAGCCAAAGACCACAGAACCAAGGCTGGTCCAGCAAACACAAACAGGGATAGTGGGGGTTAGGGACACATAGGACAAAAACTGTAACCCAGTGAAGGTCTAGGACTAGCTCAAACACTTTCAAGCATAGTCATAGGAAAAAACAGATGTGAAGAACAACCGCATAGAGGGGTGATAGGGATTTGGGATAAGTATTCAAGTCATGCTTGGAAATACACATAAAGGGGGTATACTAATCCAAAGGGAAGGAAAGACATAATAACATGCTAGTAATACATTTAATTACAGATTTCGCAACAGAACCACAAATAGAAGAAAACTTGAAATAGTAAGAACCGAAATAAATAGAGGATCATATTGTTGTTGAAGCTTTGAATTGAAACTAGGACATACCAGTAAAGAGCAAGAGCAGGATGCAAAGACAAAGTGATAACACAATTTTAGCCTTGGCTTACAACCGGCTAATAATAGGCAAGAGCATAGAATAGCAGCGGAGCAAAAGGAGAAAGAGAGAAAGAGCACAAGAGAATATAGAATTGAGAGTTTTTCCTAATGTCCCTTTGTTAATGAAAGAGTAGTGTATTTATAGTTCTAAAAATGAGTAGAAAATAAGGTAAGTAGTAAAGTCTAGTGTAATTATAGAAGTAAATATAATCAGAATCCCAATCAATGTAAGTACTCCCCTTTAATTGGGGAGTCCTAGGTCAAACGGCTACCATGGTGACAAATAAGGAAAGAGACTAATTGAAAGACTAACTTCAATCATACATAGAGTAGTAAAGAATAAGGCGTGTGATTAGGACCAAGTAAAGAACATATGAATTAAGGAAAGTAAGAATCAATTGGCGACACGCTTGCACATAAAATAAGGCAGAGTATCATTTTGAAAATTAGTAAGAGATCTCATAGCATCGCAGGGAATCGGTTATCAGTTAAGCCAGATGTCAACATGTAAGGAAATTCACAAAATCAGTGAAGAGTGTTAAGGCAAGTATCACAGTTAAAGGAAAATACATAAAATCAGCAAAGAGTTCTAAGGCAAGTATCATGGTTAAAGGAAAATACACGAAAAATCAGTAAAGTACTAGTCACAATCATTCAATGATTCAAAGTGGCAAACTAATACTAATTTAAAGGGAATAAACACACATTAGACCAAAATCAAAAACCCTAGTATATAACATTAGGAGTCATGTGAGTCAGGGATGCAAGATGAACCCAAAGACAAACAGCATAGGGTAAAGATTAGTGAAACATCAACTTATATGCAAGCACACAGGAAAAAAAAAGCAGTTTTCAGGGTTCTAAGTCTAAAAATTAGGGTTTCAGATAGATACTAGTACGAATCAACAGAGTAGAGATGATACATGCAAAGGAGATGAAGAGCCATAAACCCTAATGGGAAAACGTAGTAGAATCACTAGAATTTTAAGCCATTCATGATAATCAAACACATATACTGACCGAATCACAAGGAAAAGACTTCAACAATGGTAAATATGAGGGAAAATCATGATATAGTCTTAAAAATCGATAAGGAAAACCATTTTGAGAAAATGTTTCGGAACGGTAGTTAAAAGTGAAGGTCCGTTCAAAAAAGTAGAAAGCTTTTTAAAGGAAACATCATAATAACTCGTAATACGCATAGATCTACTGTAAATCTAAAATAATCGGAGGTTTCAAACATTAGGGTTTCAAAGCAAACCTCAGAGAAGATAAGAAGAACTTTAAACATTACTAACTCGAGCCTCAAAGGTCACATGCCTCACTTGAAATCAAACTTCGGAGGCCTGGAGCAAACAGGAACACCATGGGTGTGAGTAGACGGGTCCTTGCCCTTCGAGGGACTTAGGGATGACATTTACCAGGATGAGAGAACCATACAAGGCATAGGGTGAGGAATCCATGGTCTCCGGTGGAGAAGGTCTCCGGAGACGATGAAGGGATTCATCGGAGAAGGGGAAGAGACAGAACTCTCTAGAAGAGACTAGAGATAGAGAGAAAGAGAAAGAGAGAGAGAGAGAGAGAGAGAGAGAGAGAGAGAGAGAGAGAGAGAGAGAGAGTATAGAGATGAGAGACGGTGAAGAATGAGGGGTCAGGAGGGTAGTTAGAATTTTAATTAAGGAAAGGTAATCTAGGCCGTTGATCTTATTTGATCAACGGCTCAGATTCAATCGGGGTTGGGCCGAGATATATTAGGGATTGGATTGGGGTGTTTTAATTGGTTATTGGGCCAATTAAATCTGATGGGGGGTGTGGTTGAATTGGCTAGGATTCAAATAATAAAGGGCTGTTTGTTAAATAGCCAATTTTCCCTCTTTTAGTTTTTATAAAATAGTTAAAAAAGATTTTAAAACAAATTAAAGGTACTGGACTAATTAATAACGTATAAATATTAATCTAAAAATACAGAAAATAATTGTACAATTTTAAAATACTGCTAATCATAAAATAGGCTATAATTGCAATTATATGCAACTTAGCTTTAAAAATACCAAACAAATGCGTACAAAATATGCAAAAATTATCTTAAGTATATCTTGGTGTAAATATGAGAATAAAATAGGTTAATCACAAAAAGGATAATTTTTTGGGACAATTATTGGTTTTGTACCGCTAAAAATGGACAATAAATTGCTTTTATAATCTTTAAAACATAAGGGTGAAATACCAAAATTCTTGGGCATGCTTATATATGCATGTACATGCTATTTTGAGACTATTTTGAGTATATACAAATACATAAGGAAAATTGGGTATCAACATTGGGGACCGCAGGTGCGGTGTAGCACGTGCGGAAGGGAAGGCGTAGATGCGGTATGCAGAGATAGATTCAGGAACCGCATATGCTGTATGGGGACTGCACCTACGGAGTCGCAGATGCGACCAGTTGATCCCAGATGCGGTATGTGGCCGTTAAGTGAGTTCCGTAGAAGTGTTGGAGTTGACCGCATATGCAGTACCGCAAAAGCTGGTTTTGGACCGTAGATGCGGAAAGGCCTGGGCAGACCATATATGTTATTTCATTTCGCGACTTTGGGTTATTTCACCATTGTTGCCTTCGACCTTGGCGCTTTTTTGGCGATTCTGAAGAGAGAAATCAAGAGACTTCATTAAGGTAAGGAATTTTGGACTTAAAACACAATTCTATTATAGTATTTCATGAATTTAGGGTTGTAATTAGAGGAATTAAAGGGCAAAAATGGAGGATTAGGGCTTGAGTTTAAGAGGGCTTTAAATGGGAATTTGAGGGGTCATTTGGACTCCGATTTTAGTATTTTTGATATGTCTGAACTCGTGGGGAGATAAGAAACCTATTGGTGTAAAAATTTCTGAGTTTTGAGAAGTGGGCTCGGGGCTCGGGTTTTTTTGTATTTTTTGATTGTTTTCGCTTGGGTTTTGTTCCCTTAGCATATTATGACGTTCTCGTTCTGATTTTGGATCGATTTGACGCACGTGGAGGCCAATTCGAAGGGCAACGGCGTCGCGAGCTAGGGATTTAGCCGGTTCGAGGTGAGTAATGCTTGTAAATGATGTTCTGAGGGTTTGAAACCTCGGATTGTGCATCGTAGTACTATATTAAGGCGAGGCACACGCTCGATGACGAGTGTGGGGTCGTGTACTATTATGGATTTAGACTTGGTCCATCCCAATTGATGATTTTACCACGTATTTGATGGAAAACTATTTGTTATCATCGTTTATTGGGCTAAATGCCATATTTGGGCTTAGTGCCAATTACTTGAACCCTTTTGGGTTTTATTTGATATTTCCTCACAATTTTGACCAACTATTTGAACTTAGTCATATTAAATTTCAACCTTTTACTACTCAACTGCTTTTACTCCGTTTTGCGATTTAAATGATATTTTAAATAATTTTTGGGATGAGAACCTCTGTTTTACTATTGCCCGAGGGGCTTGTGATGATTTATGATAGAGTAAGGCCGAGGGCCTATACTGTGAGGAGATACTGGTACTGATTGGAGGCCGAGAGCCTGAGATATGTGCGCCACGAGGTGGCTTGATTGATATGAGGCCGAGGGCCTAGATTTGATACCATGAGATGACTTGTTATTGCGCTTGGGTCGTAAGGGACCCCTCCAAGAGTCTGCCCACCCCCAGTGAGCACGGGTACCCATTGTGACGTGACATTAAGCCCGAGGGGCTCTTACTATTGTGAGATGTTGCCCGAGGGGCGGATGTGGTGTTACTGTGCTCGAGGGGCGAACTTCTATTTGCTTACTTTATCACAATTATCTATCAGTTAGCTATTTACTGGTTTAAAGAGCATTTTCCTTGATTCTTACTAGTTCTTCCTGATTTTAAATGATTTTACTGTTTCCTTATAGACTGGCTTGTGCTTTACGTGTTTTCTTACTTTCAGTCATTGTTTATATTCGTTACTCACTGAGTTGGAGTACTCACTTTACTCCTGAACCCTGTGTGCAGATTCAGGCTTAGCTGGTTCCGCCCTGGAGTGTTGATTTCCTCCGGTTCCAGGTAGGCTTTTTCGGAGATTACGAGGTAGTTGTTGACGTCCGCAACCCCGTGTCTCTATTTCTCTATCATTTCTATTTCTTTCCAAACAATTTTAGTAGTTTATGACTTTACCAGACTGTATTATGGTTCCTAGATGCTCGTGACTTGTGACACCCCGGTTTGGGCTGTGTCGGGTTGGTTTTTTCGCATTTTTATTGATATTTCCACTATTCGGTATTATTATATCATGTTTAGTCTATTTTTTGTTGGTAACTGCTTTAAAAGATGAATTGGTATAAAATGGTTGGCCTTGTCTTAACGAGAGGCGCCATCACGACCGAATTCAGGGTTAGGGTCATGACACAAATTTGCAAGTTCAGCAATATAAACTAAACAGATAGAAATAGTTGTATAATATTGCCTAGAGAATTCATTTGTAGCAATATGAAAGTTTTCTAAAAGATCTAAAAGCATTTGTACATTAGCCCAATCCACATTTGTAAGGTGCTCAACATCATCACTTAGATGAGCATAAAACATTGAGTTTATGAGGTTTCTATATTCATATGCAACAACTAAACTTTCATACATGTAATTCCATCCAGTTGGACAAGCTTTAGGAACCTTTCTTTTTCTTAGGCCAAATTCATCGCATCTTATAAAATATTCTCTAAGTCTACTTCTACGGTTTGAATTAAAAAGCCAGTTAAGAACCATTTTAACCTTTTCAATTTAAATATTTAAAATTCTCATACCATCACCCACAACTAAATGGCAAATATGCTAAATACATCTATAATATAAAATATTACTAAATAAAAGACTTAGTGTAATGGTAAGCAAAGCTACATCATTTGTGTTACTAGTAGCATTATCCATTGAAACTGACATGATTTTATCGATATTGCAAATATATCTACAAATATCAATAGTTGTGCCAACAATAAACTGCCCTATGCGACATGAATTAATTATTCTATAAGCTATAATGTGCTTTTTGCATTATCTAATCCTCATCAATCCAATGACGGGTAACAGTAAGCTAATCACAGTCATTACCACTTCTACCAATATCAGTTGTAATAGCAGCACGACAATTTATATGAGTAAATAAGTAGCGCAAATATTATGCATATTCATGTTTATATTTATACATATCGTTGTTTACGGTTGCACGAAGAAAACCTTTATAAGTAGGATTCCAAATTTTTCTAATATAATACACAAAGTGAGGGTTAGAAGGAAAACTACTGGGTAAGCACATAACAGTAATTTTTGCAAATTCTTCCCTATATTTTTTTGGATTATAAAGAGGATTCATTAATTCATTATTTAATTGTTCACTAGCCCCAACATTATGGCAAAATTGACTCTCAGTAAATTGTAATAAACTGTTATAACTATCAAGAATTGTAGGTATAGGACATATATGGGGTTTGGGTCAGGGAGCCGGGGGCAGTGGAGGAGGAACAAATGGCCACTAGATTCGCCACTCTTGGATTTTTCCTTATTTTAACCAAAATATTTTTTAAGGAAGCCATCGTAATTAATCAAATAATAGAAAATAAATAAAACAAACAAAACTATAAAATTAAAAATTATAAGTTGGAACGAGTTTACCGAATTGACAAACAACTTGTTGAAAATTAATTATCGTTGAAGACTTGAAAACTTCAATTCACTAACTTCACAATTTATTCACAAATTGTAGAATAATAAGCAATAGTAGCAATTATCGAAGAAAGCTAGAGAGAGATTGATGATTTTTTGAGAAAAATGAAAGAATGACGGGGTATTTATAGTTGAAAAGGGAAAAAATATAATTATAAAAAATTTTGGGTTAAAACAAAATTGGGGGGAGGGGGGGTTAAATGTCATGACACGGATTTCCCACCGTTGGGATCGTGGTGGCGCCTAACTTTTAAGAATGCTTGGGAAGCCAAGAGATAAAGATTCAATACGCTAACCACTATCCAATTAAGAAAATAACAGCGATTAAACTAAATAGATTAAAGGAAATGCAGAATTTCAAAACAATCCAAGTGCTAATACACGACTACCCAAAACCTGGTGTCACAATCCACGAACTTCTAATAGTCACTACAAACACTGGTTGAAAGAAAATACAGTTGTTCTCGAATTAATAGAAAACAAAAAAACTAGGATAACTGGAAGGGGACTCCAGGGTCAGAGAACACTAGCAGATCTACCTTGGATCTCCTATTGGACTTAAGGCACCAACTCAACTCGGGTCAACACGGTCCAATACAAAATCTGCACAGAAAGTGCAGAGTGCAGTATTAGTACAACCGACCCCATGTGCTAGTAAGTGTCGAGCCTAACCTCAGCAAAGTAGTGTCGAGGTTAGAACAAGACACGAATATAAACCTGTACAGTTAAGCAATATAGAGAATACTAACAAATAATGGAGATTAAACACATAACAATGGGAGGGGGAAAAACATGCTGAGGGGAGTACGTGATTAGGAGAATAGAACAGCACAGAAACACACCAAACAAGTGCACGTCATCACCCTTTGTGCTTTTACTCTTGTCCTCACCATAACAAATGAAAGGAACAATAACAATGAATATAAAAATGACACGACATTACCCTTCGTGCTTTAAACTCTTCCTCACATGATAATGAATATGAAATGGCACGACATCACCCTTCGTGCTTTACACTCTTCCTCACCCAAACAACAAACTAATAACAATCGGTCAATGGAATGTTTAAAAACAAACCCCATTTCAATACTTAGTTTCACAACATCAATCTCAACTTTGAGTCAATACTCAACAAATATCCAATTCCAGGAAGCATTATAATAATTGCTCAACATGAAGAATAACTAGTTTAAGCATGAACAATACGAATAAAAAGTACAACATTCACAGAATAAGATTGCTCACATGCTATGACCCGACAACCAAACACATAGAAAATAGACAACAATACCTAATCCCTCAAGCTAAGGTTAGCCACAACAGATACCTCGCTACCGCGGCCAAACTCAAAGCTCAAACACTGCTTTTCCCTTCTTACGAGCCTCTGGACCAATAGAATCTAGTAAATTACCAACCAAAGCATTCAATTTAACCCTTAGGAACTACCCATGATTGCAAGGAATTCAAGTTAGGATATTTTTGAAAAAGTCAACATTTGGGCCCTCTATGAAACTAGGACCAAAAACCAATTGCCGATTTACCCCCGAGCCCAGATATATGATTGGTTTTTGAATCCGACATCAATTCGTAGTATAAATCCACAAATTTCAAAATTCTTAAGTTCTACCCATAAATCCCCTATTCCACCATGAAAACCGTAGATTCTATGATAAAATCTTGTAAAAATAAGTAAAAGAGTGAAAAAATGAGCTAGGAATCACTTACTAATGATTTGGGGAAGAAAAAGTGTTTGGAAAATCGCCTCTTATGTTTAAGGGTTTGAAAAATTGAAGAATGACTGAAAAATCCTGCTCATATAGCACCCTCTGATCCTCACTACGCTGTCCGTGAAATCTTAAGCGCGACCGCAAAATCTCCACCACGGCCACGTTCATCTACCGCGGTCTGTAAATTTCCCACCGCAACCGCACTTCCAAGATCCGAGACCTGCAACATTGCAACTATCCAACACCTTATTTTTCTAAGTCCAAACATCTCGTAGTCAATCCAAAACTCACCCGAACCCTCGGGGCCCAAACCAAACATACACAAAAGTCTTAACACATCATATAAACTTGCTCGGGTGATCAAATCGCCAAAATAACACGTAGAACTATGAATTTAACAACAAATTGCATGAAATCTTCAAGAGAGTTTTAAAACTTCAAACTTTTCAACCAAAGGTCTGAATCACAGACATGACATAAATATTATATTGAACCTGTACGGGGCTCCAAAATCAGCCCGATAACAATAAGATCAAACATTAATTAATTTCTTTAAATCTTTAGATTTTCAGTTTAACAATTTCTAACAAAAATTCATCACTTAGGCTAGGGACCTCCGAATTCGATTCCAGGCATACGCGCAGGTGCCATATTTTACTACAAACCCTTCGGGACCGTCAAAGCATGAGTCGGGGTCTATTTACTCAAAATGCTGACCTTAGTAAACTAATATCGACTTTTAAAGGCAATACTTATTATTTTCTCAAATTTCCACATAAAGGCTTTCCAAAAATGCGTCGGACTGCGCAAACAAATTGAGGAGAAATAAAATAAGGTTTTGAAGGTCTCAGAAATCGGAATTGGGTTCTAAAACACAAGATGACCTTTCGGGTCATCACATTCTCTACCTCTAAAATAATCGTTCGTTCTCGAACGTACATTCAAATGTTTCTGAGCTAGGGAAAAGATGGGGATATCTGCTTCGCATATTGCACTCGGACTACCAAGTAGATGCCTCTATGGGCTAACCTCTCCATTGCACTTGAACCGAAGGATAACTCTTTGATCTCGGCTGACAAACCTGCCAGTCTAGAATAGCTATCAGCTCCTCCTCATAGGTCAAGTCCTTGTCCAGCTGGACAGTGTTGAAATCTAACATGTGGGATGGATCGCCATGATAATTTCGAAGAATGGACACATAAAACACTAGATGAACTGCTGATAAGCCTGGCAGAAATTCAAGTCTATAGGCCACCTTTCCCAATCGATCAAGAATCTAAAAAGACCCGATGTACCTAGGGCCTAACTTGCCCTTCTTCCCAAATCTCATTATGCCCTTCATGGGGGACACCCGAAGCAACACTCTCTATCCGACCATGAGTGCCACCACACGAACCTTAAGGTCGACATAACTCTTTTGCCTACATTAAGCTTTACGAAGTCTATCATGAATGATCTTAACCTTACCCAAGGCATCCTGTAATTAATATGTACCCAAAAAATGAGCCTCCCCAGGCTCAAACCACCCAAACGGTGATCGGCACCATCTACCATATAATGCCTCACATGGAGCCATATGGATACTCGACTAGTAGCTATTGTTGTAGGCAAACTCTGCTAACTGCAATAAATGATCCCAAGAACCTCCAAAGTCAATAACACAGGCGCAAATCATATCCTTCAAGATCTGAATAGTACGCTCTGACTGTCCGTCGGTCCGACGATGAATTGCCGTGCTCAACTCGACCCGCATACCCAACTCACAGAATACTACCCTCTAGAAATGCGAGGTAAACTGCATGCCTTGATCAGAAGTGATAGACACAGGCACACCATGAAGACGAATAATCTCACAGTTATAAATCTCTACCAACCTGATATTTTAACTTCAATACCACACAAGAGGGGGGGTGTTTTGTGTGGTGCCCCATTTTCGCTTTACTGAACTATAGAAGGACCTGGTTCTTCTATGTGTTCCAACTACTACAATTTGCAGAATAATAAGTAAAGAAAATAAAGAACACATAGATTTTTACGGGGTAAAAAACTTGCTCAAAAGGTGTAAAAACCAAGACTTACTACTCAGTAGGATTTTCCCAAATTTTCACTAAAATCTCATACTCTAACACTATCCTCTTCCTAAACTGTTTTCTCTTCATGTAAGGAGTAATTCTCTCCTTATCCAATATGCAACCTTTTCGATCAGATCAGGGGATATTACTTCTGGATAAGTTAGATTTATCTCCTTCACGTGCATCTCACATGTTTGGGTTGATCATGACTGTGCTTCACAAGATGGACCTGGTCTATGTCTAAGTTCTTTTGTGAGTTTTCAAAACTTCACCTGTACGTGGGCCAACACAACCTCCCCGAAGAATAGGAAACTGACACAAGAATGAAATGCGCTGACTTAGTCAGCCTATCCACAATGACCCGAATAACGTCAAACTTCCTCTGAGTCCGTAGGAGTCCAATGAAGAAATTCATAGTGATACGCTCTCACTTCCACTCAGGAATCTCAATCTTCTGAAGCAAACCACCAGTTCTATGATGCTCATACTTTACTTGCTAACAATTTAAACACCGAGCTACATACGCAAAAATATCCTTCTTCATCCTCCTCCACCAATAATGTTGCTGGAAGTCCTTATACATCTTAGCGGCGCCACGATGAATAGAATACCATGAACAGTGGGCCTCCTATAGAATCAACTCATAGAGCCCATCCACAATAGGCACACAAACATGACCCTGCATCCTCAAAACTCCATCAGCTCCAACTGTAACCTGCTTAGCATTACTACGCCACACTCTGTCATTAAGTACAAGAAAATGAGGGTCATCATATTGCCGCTCCCTGTTACGCTCATACAAGGAAGATCGAGCAATTGTACAAGCTAAAACACGACTAGACTCAGAAATATCCAACCTCACAAACTGATTGGCCAAAGCTTGAATACCTAATGCAAGCAGTCTCTTACCAACCGTAATATATACAAAACTACCATACTGGCTGACTTCCTACTCAAAGCATCGGCCACCATATTGGCTTTCCTAGTATGATACAAGATGAAGATACCAGTCTTTCAATAACTCCAACTACCTCCTCTACCTCAAATTGAGCTTCTTTTGCTTGAACAAATATTGCAAACTCTTATGGTTCGTGAACACCTCACATGACATGCCATATAGATAGTTCCTCCAAATCTTCAGCGCGTGAACAATGACTGCCACCTCTAAGTCATGAACTGGATAATTCTTCTCGTGAATCTTTAGCTCCCAAGAAGCATAAATGACACCAAGAACGTACTCCATTTTCTGGAAATCCAATCTGACCCAGATATCAAAAAGTCCACTCCCCGTCAAGCTTTCCAAAATTCCAACTTTTAGCATTTCAAGCCTAATTCTACGGGCCTCCAACACACACTCTGGACATGCTCCTAAATCCAAAATTACCTAACACAGCTAAAGAACCATCAAAATTTATATCTGATGTCGTTTAAACATAAGTCAACATTCGGTCAACTTTTCCAACTTAAGCTTTCAAGTAAAAGACTAAGTGTCTCAATTCATTCTAAAATTACTTCGGACTTGAACCAACTAACCTGGTAAGTCATAAAATAGCCGTAGAACATAAAAGAAGCAAAAAATAGGGAAAGAGGCTACAACTCTAGAAATGACCGGGCGGGTGGTTACATCCTCCCCCTTTCAAACACAAGTTCATCCTCGACAGGTCTAGAAACATACCTGGAGCAATAAATAGGTGTGGATATCTGCTCTGCATCTCCCTCTCGATCTTCCAAGTAGCCTCCTCCACGGGCCGACCTCTCTAGTGTATATTCACTGAAGCTATATCCTTTGACCTGAACTTTTGAACCTGCCGCCCCAAAATAGCCATCGAATCTACATCATAAGTCAAATCACCATCTAACTAAGTTGTGCTGAATCCAAAACATGAGACGGATCGCCAATATACTTCCAGAGCATAGAAACATGAAATGCTGGATACACACTCGACAAGTTAGGTGGCATGGCAAGCTTGTAAGCCACATTCCCAATCCTCTCAAGTACCTCAAAAAGCCCAATGAACTGAGGGCTCAACTTGCCCATCTTCCTGAACTTCATAACACCCTTCATGGGTGAAACCTTCAGTAGGGCCTTCTCCTCAACCATGTAAGACACATCACGAACCTTCTTGTGGGTATAACGCTTTTGTCTTGACTGTGCCGAGCGAAGCCGATCCTGAATCAATTTAACCATGTCCAAAGCATCCTGAACCAAGTCAGTACCTAATAGTCTAGCTCGTCTGGCTCAAACGGACACACTATAGATCTGCACCGCCTCGCATGTAAAGCCTTATGCGGAGCCATCTGAATAATCAACTGGTAACTATTATTGTAAGCAAACTCCGCGAGTGGAAAAAACTAGTCCAATGAGCCAAAATCAATTACAAAAGCACGTAGCATGTCCTCTAATATCTAAGTAGTGTGCTCGGACTATCCATCCGTATAAGGGTGAAATGTTGTGTTTAACTCAACTTGAGTGCCCATCACGCGCTGCACGGCTCTCGAAAACTGCGATGTAAACTGCATGCCCCTATCTAAAATGATAGAAACTGGAACACCGTGTTGGCGAACAATCTCTCTAATGTAAATCTCAGCCAAACGATATGAAGAATAAGTAGTACTCAAAGGAATAAAGTGTGTGAACTTGGTCAATCTATCCACAATCACCCAAATAGAATCAAACTTCCTCGAAGTCTGTGGGAGCCCAACTACGAAATCTATGGTGATCCGCTCCTACTTCCACTCTGCAATCTCTATCCTCTAAAGTAAGACACACGTTATATGATGCTCATATTTTACCTGATAATAGTTGAGACACCGAGCTACAAACCCAACTATATATTTCTTCATTCTCCTCAACCAATAGTGCTATCTCAAATCCTGGTACATCTTCGCGGCACCCGGATGGATGGAAAATCGCGAGATGCAGGACTCATCAAGAATCTATTCCCGTAGCCCATATACATTGGGCACACATATCCAACCATGAATCCTCAACACCCCATTATCTCCAATAATCACATCTCTGGCATCATTGTGCTGAACCTTGTCCTTGAGGACAAGCAAATGAGGATCATCATACTGGCGCTCTCTTATGTGATCAAACAAGGAATACCAAGAAACCACACAAGCTAGAACCCGACTAGGCTCCGAAATATCCAATCTCACGAACTTATTGGCCAAAGCCTGAACATCAAATGCAAGAGTCTCTCCCCGACAGGAATGAATGCAAGACTGCCCATACTCACTGCCATCCTACTCAAGGCATCGGCCAACACATTGGCCTTTCACATATGATACAAAATCATAATATCATAGTCCTTTAGCAACTCCAACCATCTCCGCTGCCTCAAATTCAGATCCTTCTGTTTGAACAAGTGCTAGAGGCTATGATGATAAGTAAATACCTCACAAGACACACCATAGAGATAGTGCCTCCAAATCTTCAATGCATGAACAATAGCAGCTAACTCCAAATCATGAATAAGGTAGTTCTACTCACGGGGCTTCAACTGACATGAAGCATAAGAAATCACTCTACCCTCCAACATTAAGGCACACCCAATACCGATCCGAGAAGCATCACAATATAATGTATAAGAACCAGAAGTTGATGGTAGAACTAAAACTAGAGTTGTGGCCAATGTAGTCTTGAGCTTCTGAAAGATCGACTCACACACATTTGACAACCCGAAAGGAGCACCCTTTTGGGTCAATTTGGTCAATGGCGATGCAATTGATAAGAAACCCTTCATGAACCTACAGTAATAACTAGCCAAACCAAAAAAGCTCCGAATCTCCGTGGCTAAGGAGGTGTGGGACAACTCTAGGCCGCCTCTATCTTCTTTGTATCCACCTGAATACCTTTACTAGACACCACGATCCCCAAGAACACCACTGAACTGAGCTAAAACTCATACTTGGAGAACTTGGCATAAAACTTTTCCTCCCTCAATCGCTGTAACACAATTCGCAAATGTTGGTCATGGTCTTCCTGGCTACAAGAGTACACCGGGACGTCATCAACGAATACAATAACAAACGAGTCTAAGTAAGGCTTAAACACATTATTCACTAGATACATGGATGCTGCTGAGATGTTGGTTAACCCAAAAGACATCACAAGGAATTCATATGACCATAACGAGTCCTGAAAGCTGTCTTAAGAATGTCCGAGTCCCAAATCTTCATCTAGTAATACCGTGACATTAAATCAACCTTGGAGAACACCCTCGCTCCCTAAAGCCAGTCAAATAGATCGTCAACATGCGGCAAAGGATACTTGTTTTTAATTGTGACTTTAGTCAACTGCCTATAATCAATGCATATCCTTATAGAGTCATCCTTCTTCTTCACAAACAGAACTGGTGTACCCCAAGGTGATACACTAGGACTAATAAATACCTTCTTAAGGAGTTCCTGAAGTTGCTCCTTCAATTCAACTGGTGCCATACAGTATGGAGGAATAGAATTGGGCCGAGTGCCTGGCACCAAGACAATACCAAAGTCAATATCTCTGTCGGACGGCATGCCTAGCAGGGCTGTAGGAAACACATCTGGAAAATCTCCTACCACCAGAACAGAATAGATAGTGGGGGTCTCAAAACTAATATCTCTTACAAAGGAAAAATAAGATAAACAACCCATCCTAAACATCCGCTAGGCCTTCAAGTATGAAATCACTCTACTGGGAACATAGTCTAAGGAACCTCGCCACTCAATCCCTGGCAACCCCAGCATCACTAGTGTCACAGTATTAGCATAACAATCTAGAATAGCATGACATGGAGACAACCAGTCCATACCCAAGATCACATCGAAATCAACCATACTAAGCAACAATAGATAAACCCTAGTCGCCAATTCTCAAACAGTTACCACACACGACCGATATAGACGGTCCACAACAATAGTATCTCTTACTGGTATAGATACATGAACAGACAAAATGAGGTACTCACGGGGCATATCCAAATAATGAGAAAAATATGATGACACATATGAATAAGTGGAACCAGTATAAAATAATACAGAGGCATCCCTGTGGTAAGCTAAGAAATACGTGTGATTACTGCATCTCGGGAAGAGTGTAGAATCAAGACTGATCACAACCTAAATGGCCTCTCCCTCTAGGGCGACCTCTAGCTGACAGGACCCAACCCCAAGCTAATTAAGCGGGTGGTGTAGCTGCTGGTGCTGGTGCTATTGACCAAGAACTCTACTGTGGAGCCCCACTCACCAACATAGCACAATCTCTCTTAATATAACCAAGATCCCCGCACTCGAAAAAACCCCTCCTCTGACGGAACTGTTGCTCCTAATACCCTGAGGAACCCATAGACACCTGAGAAGACGAGGCATGGTGAGAACTCTGCATTGGTAGTACACTGAGTAAAGACTAGCCTAAGTGATCAATGTGAGAAATATGGCTAACTGATGCGCCACGATGAGCTGGTCGAGTCATCTGAGCATGCTTATAGGGATGACTCCAACCGTGGTGAAACTGACCTCCAGAAAGAACACCACCAAAACTACTTTATCCCTGAGACCTCTTGGCCTCCTTCTCAATTTGCTCCTGGTGACGAAACGACAGTATCTCCATCGCAATGTCAACAACCTCCTCAAATGTAGCACCAGACACCCTCTCTCTAGTCATAAGCACCCGGCAACAAAAATGTGAGGCCATTAACAAACCTTCCGATCCTCTCCCTATCAGTGGGAACTAGCAAAACTGTATGACGGACCAATTGAGAAGACCTTATCTCGTACTGTGTCATAGTCATATCATCATAATGCAACTGCTCATACTACCTGTGCAGCTCATCTCCGTAAGACTATGGCAGATACTTCTCCAATAAGAGAACAGAGAACTCTGCCACGTAAGTGGCGCTACACCGACCGACCAACGCCTCTTATAAGCCTCCCACCAGGTCAAGGCAGCTCTGGTGAAATGAAAGGTAGTGAACAAGACCCCACCAGTCTCTAGAATACCTATTCTACGGAGGATCTTCTAACATCTGTCCAAGAAACCCTGGGCATCCTTCGACTCTACTTCACTGAAAG
The DNA here is from genome assembly GCA_026770625.1 of Nicotiana glauca. Lineage (NCBI taxonomy): Eukaryota > Viridiplantae > Streptophyta > Magnoliopsida > Solanales > Solanaceae > Nicotiana > Nicotiana glauca. The sequence goes on from MU683709.1 coordinate 156,193, forward strand.
ATGGAGGATAAAGTCTACCAAACCTCTGTAGTCACTGCTGCTCATCATCAGTCATAGCAGGAACCATATGGGCCTAAATAGCTTCCACCGGCTGTGTTGGTAGTGCCTTCGGTGTCTGGAGTCCTAGCTTCACCTGCTCGGGTGTACGTGCGACGGGAGTCTATGTACCTTTCTCGGCTTGAGAAGTGGCTACATTGGCCAGAATAGAGAGAGCCTAAGAAAGACTGGTGCACACGGTCAAAATCTAAGCCAAGGCCTCCTTAAGTCTTGGAGTCACAATGGGCACAACTGGTGCCTGAGATGATCCCGCTGGTGCATCCACAATTGTGACTAGATCCTAAACTAGGGCAACTAGTGGATCTGCAGATGCTATCCTAGCTGTTGTGCGAGCTACACTTCTGCCCCTACCACAAGCTCTACCACAACCTCAGCCTCTCATGACCCTGACTAGTAGTACTGGTGGTTGTTCGTCCTGCCCAGTAGCACATATCCTCACCATCTGTGAGAGAATAGAATAACAGAAGGTTTGTTACTATAATGAACAGATTCGCTGGGCAATAATTCAAAGATGTGAACTTCCCTAAGGGTTTGGTAGCCTCTCAAAGATAAGTACAAATGTCTCTGTACCGATCCGTAAGACTCTACGAAACCTGATCATGACTTGTGTGACCTTCGTAACCTAGGCTCTGATACGAACTTGTCACGACCCAAAACCTAACCCATCATAATGGCGCCTATCATAGTACGAGGCAATCGGGCATTTTCAAAATACATTCAACAATTAAACAAATGAATTAAGATAGTTAAAATAACTGGAGCTTTTCACAATAATGGGGTAAACCCAAATCATAAGTGTGGAAAATAGCCCAACATCGGGGTGTCACTAAGTCATGAACATCTAAACAACCAGTCTAGGAACAGAGTCTACAATACTCTGTGTTAAAAAGCCAACATAGAAAAGAAAAGATAACAAGAATTGAGAGATAAGGACTGCGGATGCCGGCATCTACCTCGTAAGTCTTCGATACTCAACCACGTACGAGATCAACATCCACTGTGTCCAAAAATACCTAGATCTACACACGAGGTGAATAGACTAATGTGAGTACATCCAACTCAGTAAGTAACAATTATAAATAAGGAACTGAAGATAGTGACAAGGTACATAGTTATAGATCATTTTCATTAATTTCAATAAATAATAGCCAAGCTTTCAAGTTCGGCAATTTAAGGTCAAATCAATTTTATACAGATTTAAGTTCAAGTAGATATAAAATATTTTAGAAATTCCACAACAATGATAGAGAGAAACTAAGTGCAATAATAAATGAAAGAAAGTACAACCTCTTAGGGCAATAATCACTCAACTCATCTCACCAACTCAAACACTCAGCTCTCATCCCTCAGCACCCGAACTCAATAGGTACTTGCGCTCATTGGAGGTGTACAGACTTTGGAGGGGCTCTTATAGCCTAAGAGCTTTGATCCACACGGACAAATCATGTGCTATAGTGTCATATCAGATCCGCACGGACAACTCACATGCTACAGTATCATATCCTCACCCTCAGGCCCTCAGCCTCACTCAATCATCAACCTCAATGGTCTCTCGGGCTCTCAAAAATCATATAAATCAGCCTAAACAAATATAATAACATGTATCAACAAGGAACAAAAATGGATGGAGGTATGATACGTAAGAAAATCATGACTGAGCACATGACAGAAAATCGTAGTTAATTCAAATAGTACTTGACCTCTGTGGTTCTCAACAGTGACATCATATAGCCTAAGCATGATTTCTTACATGGCTTTCAGTCTAATTTCTATAACACTGAGAGAAACATGTAGCTAATAACAAGTTATTCCAATTTACGGTTCTACGGGATGGACCAAGTCCCAATCCCTACAGTGCATGCCCATACGCTCATCACTTAGTTTGTGCATCACCTCCAAAATAATCACATAGCACAACATCCACGGTTTCATACCCTCAAGACCAGATTTAAAGCTATTACTTACCTAAATATAGGCAAAACGCTACTCCAAAATGCCTTTGCTTCGCGATTCGGCCTCCAAATGTCCTGAGTCTAGCCACAAGTAGTGCAATACATTTAATATAGTCTAAAGGGATCAATTCCACAAGAAAAGTACTAAATTATAGCAAAACATCTGAAATCAGCCCGAACCCAACCCGCGTCCCATGTCTTGAAATTTGACAAAAGTCACAAAACCCAAAAGCCTATTCACTCAAGAGTCTAACCATACAAAATTTATTCAAATGCGATAACAAAATCCCATTCAAAACCTTAGAATTCTAACTCAAGAGTTCTTCCTCTTTTTCCCTAATTTTCCACCCCAAATCACATATTAGATGATGAAATTAAAGGCAACCAAAATTATGTAAGAATCACTTATCCCGATCAACTCCACGAAAATCCCATCAAGAATCGCCCAAATCCGTGGTCTCTAGCTCAAAATATGAAAAAAGGGATGTGTTATGTAGTGAATTTGAGCATTTATGCCAAACAGCTATGACTGTGACATAGTATGAGATGAGGTTCATAGATGTTTTATGTCATGCTATATTACTGATCCCTACCAAGAGGGAGAAGGGTAGGAGGTTCATTGAGAGACTCAATTTCGGTATCTAGTATGGGATGGACCGAGAGGCCGAGACTGATACTATTTTTCATTAGCTTGTGGATATTGCCATGCAGTTAGAGCATATTCACAAGCAGGAGAAAGAGAAGTGGTACGCGAAGAGGGACTGTGATTCAGGTTGTTTTGGTTCCTCATCTGGAGGATATGGACATCATTGTATAGGCCGTCTTTTTAGGCCTATTTAATCAGCTCATTATGTTCATTATGGTTCTTCAATTAATCATTGTTCATATAGTGCTCGCCTAGGTCAGTCATCTTTTAGTGCATTGCTAGCTCAGATTTAATATAAAGCCACATACATCCAGGGTTCTTCAAGTGGAAATTCAGGTCCTCAAGGTTAGTCACAAAGTCAATATACTCACCAGAGTAGTGTACCATGATAGGGAACCCAATCCATGGTTCCAGCGCTAATAGCTATACCACCTACACAACCATCTAAGGGTGGAGCCGAGTCTGTTCGAGGTTATTCTTGAGAGGGAGCTAATTTAGGTTGAGGATAGGCCCGTTGTTATGCATTTTAGGGTAGCCAAAGGTAGTTGCTTCAGATGCTATGATTACAGATATTATTTCAGTATAACACAAGCATGCTTCAGTATTTGTAACGACCCGGCCAGACGTTTGATGAGTTATTCATTTCCCCCATTTATGCTTCTTTATGTGTTTTTCAATTGTATTATGTGGTATCCTGTTGGTTGGTTCGAGTTCGAAGTGGTTTTGGGGAGAAATGAGACACTTAGTCTCTTTTGAGTAAGCTTAAGTTGGAAAAGTCAACCGGATATTGACTTATGTATAAAAGGTCTCGAATGTAAATTTTGATGGTTTGGATAGCTTCGTTAGGTGATTTGGTACTTATAAGCATGATTGGAATGTATTTTGGTGGTCCGTGGAAGATTAAGGCTTGAATGGCGAAATTGGAAATTTTGCATTTTCCGGTTGGTAGTGAAAATTTTGATATTTAGGTCGGATCGAAATTCTGGAAATTGGAGTAGGTCCTCTGTGTCATTTGTGACATGTGTGCAAAGTTTTATGTCATTCAAATGACGTTTGATAGGTTTTTTTATCATTTGCGAAATTCGGAAGTTTGGAAATCCTTAGGCTTAAGTCCGAAGGTGATTTTATGTTTTGATGGTGTTTTGAGTGTTCCAAAGGTTGGAATAAGTTTGAATGATGTCATGGGATATTTTGGCATGTTTGGTTGAGGTCCCGAGGGCCTCGGATGAGTTTGGGCCGGTTAATAGATTATTTTGGACTTTGAAAAGATAGCAAGTTTTCTGGTATTTTTGTTACAGAGATTTGTTCTTCGTGTTTGAGTGAGGCAGGTGAGTTGCTCTTCGCGTTCACTAAGGGTGCGGCACAGTGTGCATCGCGAACGCATCAGTAAAGACGCGTTCGCGAAGAGGAATGAGGCAGTTAGGGATCCTAGGTCCTTGGTTTACGCGTTCGCAAGGTAAGGGTCGCGTTTACGAAGGTCTGAGCTGGCGAAGCATTGCATTCGCATGGCAGAGTTCCCCTTCGCGAAGAGTAAAGCAGAGAGGCAGTATGGTTTGGTCTACGCGAATGCGAGAGGGCGGTCGCATTCGCTAAGAAGGACGCACCAGGGCAGAATATTTAAGTTCAAAAATGAGGGTTTACTTCATATTTTCAAAAACTCAATAGAGAGCTCGGGAGAAGGCAAAAATAGGAGAATGGATTTTTGGAATTTGGATGACCTTTTACCGTTGGATTTTGAAGAATTTGATATGGGAAGACTCGTGAGCGGATGGGTTTTCCAGTTTTATGATTTTTGTTTGATTTCGATACGTGGGCCCGGGGTCGGGATTGGCCAATTTCGGGATTTTTGAGTTAAATTGATAATTTTCGTATGGTTTTCATTCCTTTAGCGTATATTGATGAAAATATGCTAATTTTGGTTAGATTTGGGGCATTTGGAGGCCGAATTGAGAGGCAAGGGTGTCGCGGGCTAGAGTTTGGTTTGTCTTGAGGTAAGTAATACTTCCAAACTTGGTTCTAAGGGTTCGAAGTGAAGGGTTCGAAACCCCAAACTATGTGTTCTATGATTACTATTGAGGTGACGCAAATGCCAAGTGACGGATGTGCACCATGAGAATCGCGGCCTGGATCATTCCATGGCGCTGCTTAGTGACTCTTTCTTGCTGACATTTGTGTTGTAATTATGTGATTAAATTAATGAGTTGTAAATCATGCTAATTATCATATTAAGGCTTCACGCCAATACTGTTGAAACTCAAGAGGTTGTTTATTGCTGTCATATCATTAGCTTCATTGATATCCTGTACCCAGTCTTGTTCATGCATATTATAACATGCCTCACTCTTGATTATTGTTATTTGACACATCATATCATTGTTCAGGCTAGTATCATGACATTTTGAGCCTTTGTGTGTGCGATTGGAGAGTGATGACCGAGGCCAAGAGCCTGATATTGTGTGACATTATAGGATCGGGATGCACGCCTCAGCGGGATATTGATTATGCCTTCATTGGCTTGTTATAGCGCTTGGGCTAAAAGGAGCCTCTCTGGAGTCTTTACACCTCCAGTAAGCGTAGCTGATGACATTGATGGATGGAACTTCCCTGGACATGGATCTTGTCCGAAGTATTTATACCTGCAGATGGATCCACTCCATCGGGCTGGAATTGCCTTTTTCAGTACTGGATGACTGCGGTCAGTGATGTGTATATATTATGGGATGGATCTTCCCTGGGCCGGATAGCCATATACAATACCGAGCGGTTGAGAACTTGCGAGTGGATGTACACGGAACATTGATAATGCTATCTATGCATTAGTACATAGAGTTTTCCTGAGTTTCATAGTTCAAACTGTATTTATTTACTGCTGAGTTTTTAATTGACTGCAAGTATGTCTACTTTTCTGTACAGTTTAATTGTATTACCTGTTGAGGTTTGATTCATCACTACCTGTCAGTCCATAGTTTGTGCTTATTGCTTATTGAATTGGTGTACTTACGTCACCCCCTGCACCTTGTATGCAGATCTAGGTATCTCAGGGCATGGTAGCGTCTGTTTACTATTCCGATCGCGGACTTCACGGAGATAGAAAGGTAGCTTCTTGATGATTCGCAGTTCCGCTTTTCTCCTTCTCTATCTTCCTTTTAGTACTTGTTATTATTTCCTGACTGTTTTGGTCTTTTCTTGTTTTAGAACTATTGTAGCATCGGTCATGACTTAGTTACACCTGAGGTCGTGCTTGTATTTTCTGCTTTGTTTGATTTTAAATTTTTACCTTTATCTAAATTTCTGTTGAAAAATAGTTTTACTTATGCTTTTAAAATAAAATGTGGATTAAATTGGAAACGTGTCGACGGCATAGTTTCACGATAGGCGCTATCACGACCAGGTTGGTTTGGGGTCGTGACAAGTTGGTATCAGAGCCTAGGTCACAGGGCTCACGGGTCATGAGCAGGTTTAGTAGAGTCTCGCGTATCGGTACGAGCGGCTGCAGAACCTTCACTTCGAGTGACTGTAGAACCTTTAGAAAAAACTTCACATTCTTGAATTCTTGTCATGTGAATCTCTTGATTCTAGTACTAAACTTTTGTTATTCTATACTCTCACAAATGGTGAGGACACGTGCTATCGGTTAGGATGGACGACCACCAGTACCAACAGTTGGGGCCACTAGAGGCTGAGGATGCAGTCGAAGCCATGGTAGGGGTAGGGGTGTAGCCCATATAGCAGCTAGGAAAGCATCTGCAAATCCACCAGCCGCCCCAGTTTGTGATCAGGCTACAGCGGGGGATGCTCCAGCAGTATCAACTCAGGCACCGACTGTGTCTATTGTTATTCCGGGTCCTTAGGGACCTTGGCTCAGATTCTGAATGTGTGCACTAGTCTTGCTAAGGCGGTTGCAATTTCTCCTACAACAACTACTTCTTAGGCCGGGGGAGGCACTTAGACTCCCGCCACTCGTACACCTAAGTAGGTGGTTCAGTGAGTGGAGACACCGGAGGCACCACCAGCCTAGCCGGTTGCACATGCTCAGGATTATGTAGTTCTAGTTATTCATGATGATGAGCAGCTTTGATTGGAGAGGTTTGGTAGACTTCAGCCCCGACTTTCAGTAGTGCAGAGGGCGAGGATGCCCAGGATTTCTAGGTCGAGTATCAGAGGATGTTACATAAAACGGGTATTTTGGAGACTAGTGGGGTCTCATTTACTACTTTTTAGTTTTCTGGAGGTGCCTTCACTTGGTGGGAGGCTTATGAGAGGCGTAGGCATGTTGGTACAGTGCCCCTTACCTGGCATCAGTTATCCGTTCTCTTCCTAAAGAAGTATGTACTGTATTCTCACATGGAGGATCTGTGCAGGCAATTCGAGCAGCTACGTCGTGAGGATATGACCGTGATGCACTATGAGATAAGATTCTATGAGTTGGCCCATCATGCTATCTAGCTAGTTCCCACGGATAGGGAGGGGATCAAGAGGTTCGTTAGTGGCCTCACTTATCAGCTATAGATTTTTCTAACCAAAACGAGAGTATCTGGCACTTCTTTTGAGGAGGTGGTTGACATTGCCAAAGAGATAGAGTCAGTCCACCGCCAGGAGCGAGATGAGAGGGAGGCCAAAAGGCTTCAGGGATCTCGTAGTTTTGGTGGTCTTCCTTTGGGAGGTCAGTTTCAGCACGACAGAGTCCGTCCATTCAGACATGCTTAGCCAGCCCATTCGGGCCAATGTGGTGGATTATCTAGTCAGTTCTCACAGTTCACATTAGGTTCACTCATCTCTCAGTGCCCTTCTAGCTTAGTTTTTGACTCAGGCATCATCAGTTCAGTGTTCATTTGTGCCTGGTTATTCTAGTGGTTATCCCAGTGCTCGGGGCCCCCCCTTAGTTCCTACCACAATTTTCTGTGAGAGGTTACTTTGAGTGTAGAGATTTGGGTCATATCAAGAGTTTCTATCCCCGTCTTATGGGAGGTTCATTCCAGCAGAGGAGTCAGTCAGCTTCAGCACCATTTACTTCCCCAACCTCCAAGCCAACTCGTGGTAGAGGTCAGTCAGTTAGGGTTCGCCCTAGAGGGGGAGGTTGATCAGGTGGTGGTTATGCCCGTTTCTATGCCCTCCTAGTCAGACCAAATGTTATTGCTTCAGATGTTGTGATTAGAGGTATTGTCTTAGTCTGCCATAGAGATGCTTCTATATTATTTGATCCGAGTTCCACTTTTTCATATGTGTCATCATATTTTGCTCATCATATGGATACGCCCTGTGAGTCTCTTATTTCATCTGTATGTGTATCTATTCCGGTGGGCGATACTGTTATTATAGACCGCGTATATCGATCTTTTGTTCTAACTATTGGGGGTTTGGATACCGGAGTGGACCTTCTATTACTTTGTATAGTGGACTTTGATGTGATATTAGGCATAGATTGGTTATCTCTGTGTCGTTTTATTTTGGACTGTCATGCTAAGATAATGACGTTGACTATGCCAGGTGTGCCACGAATTGAGTGGTGAGGTTTGTCGGATTATGTTCCTAGTAGGGTAATTTCATTCTTGAAGGCCTATGGTTGGGTAGGGCTGTGTATCTTATTTAGCCTTTGTGAGGGATGTCAGTTCAGAGACTCATACCATTGATTCAATCCTGGTAGAGAGGGACTTTCCGGATGTGTTACAGATCTGTCAGGCATGCCACCGTATAGGTATATCGATTTTGGTGTTGATTTGGTACCGATCACTTAACTCATTTCTATCCCGCTGTATCATATGGCATCGGTGGAGTTGAAGGAGTAGCTTCAGGAACTCCTTGATAAGGGGTTTATCCGGTCTAGTGTATCATCGTGGGGTGCGCCTATTCTATTTGTGAAGAAGAAGGATGGCACTATGAGGATATGCATTGATTACAAGCAGTTGAACAAGGTCACAATTAAGAACAAGTATCCTTTGCCTCGTATTGATAACTTATTTGACCAGCTTCAGGGAGCGAGGGTGTTCTCTATGATTGATCTCCGTTCAAGTTATCACCAGCTGAAGATCAGGGATTCGGACATTCTTAAGATGGTTTGCAGGATCTGATATGTTCATTATGAGTTCCTTGTGATGTATTTTGGGTTAATCAATTCCCCAGCAGAGTTCATGCATTTGATGAACAACGTGTTTCGGTCTTATCTTGTCTTGTTTATCATTGTATTCATTGATGTTATTTCGGTATATTCGCGCAGTCAGGAGGCGCACACGGAGCATCTAAGAGGTGTATTGCAAATATTGATGAAGGAGAAGCTTTATGAAAAGTTCTCCAAGTGTGAGTTTTGGCTCAGTTCAGTGTCTTTTTTGGGGAACGTAGTGCCCAATGAGGGTATTCGGGTTGATCTGAAGAAGATAGAGGCGGTGCAGAGTTGGCCCGAACTTTCCTCAAGTATAGAGATTCACAGCTTTCTTTGTTTGGCGGGTTATTACAGTCGTTATTTCAGGGATTTTCATCTATAGCATCACCCTTGACCAAAATGTCTCAAAAGGGTGCTCCTTTCATGTAGTCGGATAAATGTAAGGTAAGGTTTCAGAAGCTCAAGACTACCTTGACCACAACTCCAGTGTTAGTTTTTCCATCAGCTATAGGTTCATATACAGAGTATTGTGATGCTTCTAGAGTTGGTATTGGGTGTGTATTGATGCAGGAGGGTAGAGTGATTGCTTATGCTTCTCGTTACTTGAAGCCCCATGGAAAGAACTACCTTGTTCATGATTTGTAGTTGGCTGCCATTGTTCACACATTGAAGATTTGGAGGCATTATCTCTATGGTATGTCTTGTGAGGTGTTTACTGATCATCGTATCCTCCAGCACTTGTTCAAGAAGAAGGATCTCAATATGAGGCAGCGGAGATAGTTGCAGCTGCTAAAGGACTATGATATTACAATCTTGTATCACCCGGAGAAGGCCAATGTGGTGGTCGATGCTTTGAGTAGGAAGGCAGTGAGTATGTACAGTTTGGCATATATTCATGTTGGGGAGCAGCCTCTTGCAGTTGATGTTCAGAACCTAGCCAATCAGTTTGTGAGGTTGGATATTTCGGAGCCTACTCGGGTCTTAGCTTGTGTGGTTTCTGAGTCTTCCTTATTCGCATCATAGAGCGTCATTATGATGATCCTTATTTACATATCCTTAAGGATAGAGTTTAGCACGATGATGCCAGAGATGTGACTATTGGTGATGATGGAGTATTGAGGATGCACGGCCAGATATGTGTACCTAATGTAGATGGGCTTCGGGAGTTGATTCTAGAGGAGGCCCATAACTTGTGGTACTCTATCCATCCGGGTGCCGCGAAAATGTATCAAGATTTGAGACAACATTATTGGTGGAGAAGAAAGAAGAAGGATATTGTGGGATATGTAGCTCGGTGTGTCAATTGTCAGCAGGTGATATATGAACATTAGAGACTGGATGGCTTGCTTCAGCATATAAATGTTCCAGAGTCGAAGTGAGAGCAAATCACCATGGACTTTGTAGTTGGGCTCCCACAGACTTGAAGAAGTTCGATGCTACTTAGGTGATTGTGGATCGGTTGACCAAGTCCGCGCACTCTATTCCTGTGTGTACTACCTATTATTCAGAGCAGTTAGAAGAGATTTACATTCGAGAGGTCCGATTGCATGGTGTTCTAATTTCCATCATTTAAGATAGAGGTACTCAGTTCACTTTGCAGTTTTAGAGGGCCGTACAGCGAGAGTTGGGTACTCAGGGTGAGTTGAGAGAAACTTTTCACCCTCAGACAGACGGTCAGTCCGTGCGCACCATTCAGATATTGGAGGATATGTTGCGCGCTTGTGCCAGTGATTTTGGGAGTTCATGGGATTAATTTCTACCAGTCGCAGAGGTTGCATATAACAATAATTAACACTCCAGTATTCAGATGGCTCCATATGAGGCTTTATATAGGAGATAGGGTAGATCACTAGTTGGATGGTTTGAGCTTGGTGAAGCTAGGCTTTTGGGTACAGCCATAGTGTAGGATGCTTTGGACAAGGTGAAGGTGATTCAGGAGCGGCTTCATACAGATCAATCGAGACAAAAGCGTTATGCTGATAGGAAGGTTCGTGATGTATCCTACATGGTTGGGGAGAAGGTTTTATTGAAGGTTTCACCCATGAAGGGTGTTATGAGATTTCGGAAGAAGGGTAAATTGAGTCCCTAGTTCATTGGGCCTTTTGAAGTGCTTCGGAGGATTGAGGAGGTAGCTTATGAGCTTGCTTTGCCACCCATCTTTCCGAGTGTGCATTTGGTATTTCATGTTTCTATATTCTAAAATTATATTAGCGATATGGTTCAGTTAGATGGTGATTTGACTTATGATGTGGAGCCAGTGGCTATTTTGGAGCGTCTGGTTCGAAATTTGAGATCAAAGGACATAGTTTCATTAAAAGTTCAGTGAAGAGGTCGACCCGTGGAGGAGGCTACTTGGGAGACCAAGTGGGTGATGCGGAGCAGATATCCTCACCTATTTGAGGTTCTAGGTATGTTTCTTGACTCACTCGAGGATGAACGTTTGTTTAAGAGGGGAAGGATGTAAGGACTCGGCCAGTGATTTCATGAGTTACTTCTCTTTTTCCACCATTTCTGCTTCTTTATGTGTTTTTCAGTTGTATTACATGGTATCGGGTTGGTTGGTTCGGGTTCAGAGTGGTTTTGGAGAGGAATGAGACACTTAGTCTCTTTTGAGCAAGCTTAAGTTGGAAAAGTGAACTGCATGTTGACTTATGTGAAAATGTCTCGGATGTGAATTATGATGGTTTGGATAGCTTCGTTAGGTGATTTGGGACTTCGGAGCGCTATTGGAATGTATTTTGGAGGTATGTGGAAGATTTAGGCTTGAATTGGGGAGATTGGAAATTTGGCATTTTCCGGTCGGCAGTGGAAATTTTGATATAGAGGTCGGATTGGAATTCCGGAAATTGGAGTAGGTCTGTTGTGTCATTTTTAATATGTGTGCAAAATTTTAGGTTATCCGGATGAGGATTGATAAGGTTTAGCATCATTTGCTGAAGTCGGAAGTTTGGAAATCCTTCAGCTTGAATCCGATGGTGATTTGATATTTTGATGTTGTTTTGAGTGTTTCGAATGTTGGAAAAAGTTTGAATGATATTAGGGGATGTGTAGGCAAGTTTGGTTTAGGTCCTAAGGGCCTCGGGTGAGTTTCAGGTGGTTAATAGATCATTTTGGACTTTGGAAAGATAGAAGGTTTTCTGGTATTTTTGTTGCAGAGATTTGTTCTTTGGGTTCGCGAGAGGGCCCTCGCGGTTCGCGAAGGGATGTTGAGTGAGGTAGGTGAGTTGCTCTTCGCATTTGCGATGTAGGGCCTGCATTCGCAAAGGGTGAGGCAGAGTGTGCATCGCGAACGCATGAGTGGAGTCGTGTTCGTGAAGAGGAGTGAGGCAGTTGGGGACCCCAGGTCCTTGGTCTACGCATTCGCGAGGTAAGGGTCACGTTGGTGAAGATATGATATGGAAAAGCATCGCATTCATATGGCAGAGTTTGCATTCACAAAGAGTAAAGCGGAGAGGCAGTATGGTTTGTTCTACGCGAATGCGAGAGGGCGGTCGCGTTCGCAAAGAAGGGCGCACCTGGGCAGAATATTTAAGTTCAAAAATGTGGGTTTAGTTCATATTTTCAAAAACACATTAGAGAGCTCGAGAGAAGGTGAATTTAGGGAGGATTTTCAAATGAGTGATTGGGGTAAGTGTTCTTCACTTGTTTTGGGTTAAATTACATAATTATGTCTTCATTCTTATCATTTAATTTGAGAATTTGGGGTAAAAACTGGGGGAAATGGAAGAAAAATTGGAAAATGGATTTTTGGGATTTGGATGACTTTTTGACGTCAAATTTTGATGAATTTGATATGGATAGACTCGTGAGTGAATGGGTTTTCTAGCTTTGTGATTTTTATTAGATTCAGAGACGTGGGCTCGGGGGTCGGGTTTGTCAATTATAGGTTTTTTGAGTTAAATTGATAATTTTCTTGTGGGTTTCATTCCTTTAGCGTATATTGATGATAATATATTGATTTTGGTTAGATTCAGGGCATTTGGAGGCCGAATCGAGAGGCAAGGTCATCGCGGGCTAGAGTTTGGTTTTGCTTGAGGTATGTAATGATTCCAAACTTGGTTCTGAGGGTTCGAAACCCTGAACTATGTGTTCTATGATTATATTGAGGTAACACAAATGCCAAGTGACGGGCGTGCACCGAGAGAATCGCAGCCTTGATCATTCTATGGAACCGCTTAGTGGCTCTTTCTTGCTGACATCTGTGTTGTAATTATGTGATTAAGTTGATGAGTTGTAAATCATGCTAATTATCATGTTATGGCTTCATGGCAATACTGTTGGGCCCCGAGTGATCATTTCCTACTGTCATATCATTAGCTTCATTGATATCCTATACTTAGTCCTATTTATGCATATTATATCAGGCCTCAGTCTCGATTATTGTTATTTGACACATCATATTATTGTTCGGGAAAGTATCGTGACATTTTGAGCCCGTGTGTGTGAGACAGGAGACTGATGACTGAGGCCGAGAGTTTGATATTGAGCGACAGTATGGGATCGGGCTGCACGCCGCAGCGAGATATTGATCATGCCTTTGTTGGCTTGTTATAGCGCTTCGGCTGAAAGAAGCCCCTCTGGAGTTTTTACACCCCCAATGAGCGTAGTTGATGATATTGGGGGATGGATCTTCCCTGGACATGGATCTTGTCCAAAGTATTTATACCTGGAGATGGATCTTCTCCATAGGGCTGGAATGGCATTGCTCGGTACTAGATGACTGCGGTCAGTGATGTGTATGTATGTCGAGATGGATCTTCCCTGGGCCGGATGGCCATATACCGTACAGAGTGGTTAAGCACTTGTGAGTGGTGGTACATGGAATATTGATCATGCTATCTGTTCTTTAGTACATAGAGTTTTCTTGAGTTTCATTCTCCGTACTACTTAGATTGTATTTATTTACTGCTGAGTTTTTACTTGACTGCAAGCATGTCTACTTTTCTGTACAATTTAATTATATTACCTGTTGAGGTTTAGTTTGTCACTACCTATCATTCCATAGTTTGGACTTGTTACTCACTGAGTTTGTGTACTCACGTTACCCCCTGAGCCTTGTGTGCAGATCCAGGTATCTAAGGGTACGGTAGCGGCTAGTGACAATTCCGATCACGGACTTCACGGAGATAGCAAGGCAGCTGCTTCACGATTTGCAGTTCCGCTTTTCTTCTTCTCTATATTTCTATTAGTACTTGTTGTTATTTCCTGACTGGTTTGGTGTTGTCTTGTTTCAGAACTATTGTAGCATCGCTCATGACTTAGTGACACACGAGGTTAGACTTGTATTTCCCGCTTTTTTTATTTCAACTTTATACCTTTATCTAATTCCCATTGAAAAATGGTTTTACTTAAGCTTTTAAATAAAATGTGATTTAAATTGGAAACGTGTCGGCTGGCCTAGTTTCACGATAGTCTCCATCACGACTGAGTCGGTTTGGGATCGTGATAGTATTATTTGACCCTGATTCCACTTATTCTTATGTGTCATCATATTTAACTCCTTATTTGGATATACCTCGTTGTTCTCTTGATATTCCTATTCATTTGTCTACACTTATTGGTGATTTTATTGTGGTAAATTATGTGTATTGGTCTAGTGTGGTTATCTTTGGGGTTTGTGAGACTAGGGTTGATCTTTTATTATTTAATCTTGTTGACTTTGAGGTGATCTTGGGTATGGATTGCTGATCTACGTACCATGCTATTATAAATTTTCATTCTAAGACCATGACATTTGCTACGCTATGATTGCCAAGGTGGAGAGGTTTTTTGGATCATATTCCAACTAGAATGACTTTTTTTTGAGGGCTCAACGGATAGTTCAGTAGTGGATATTCGGTGTATTTGGCATTTGTAAGGGATATTAGTGCTGATACTCATATTATTGATGTAGTCTTAGTGGTAATGGAGTTTTTAGATGTGCTCACTACAGACTTACGGAGAAAGCAGCCCGATAGAAATATTGATTTTGTAATTGATTAAGTGTTAGGCATTCAGTTTGTATCTATTCCATTGTATCGCGTAGCTCCAGATGAGTTGAATGAGTTTAAGCAGCAGTTGTAGGATAAGGGGTTCATCAATTCGAATGTTTCTTCTTAGGATGTGTATTTACTACCAGCAGTTGAACATGGTTACCATCAAGAATAATATCCACTGTCTTGTATTGATGATTTATTTGATCGGCTTCAGAGTGCTAGAGTCTTCTCAAAGACTAACTTGAGATAGGGTTATCATTAGTTGAAGATCAAGGCTTCAGACATTCCTAAGATGACTTTCAGGATTCATTATGGGCAATATGTGTTTTTTGTGATGTCTTTTGGCTAGAATAATGTCCCAGCAGCTTTCATGCATTTGATGAACGGTGTATTCCAGCCTTATTTAGATTCATTTGTTGTTGTGTTCATTGATGATATCTTGGTAAATTCTGTAGTAGGGAGAAACATGATCAGTATTTGAAGATGGTGCTTTAGATTTTCAATGAGAAGAAGTTATATGCTAAGTTCTCCAAGAGTGAGTTTTTGTTGGATTTAGTGGCATTCGTGGGCCATGCAGTGTTAAGTGACATGATCAAGGTGGACTCGAAGAATACTGAGATGGTTCATAGTTGGCTTAGAATTTCTACCGCTACTAATATTAGGAAATTTTTGGGTTTGACTGGTATTATTGTCGCTTTGTAAAGGGGTTATTATCTATTGCACTCCATTGACCAACTTTAATTAGAAGGATGCTATGTTCAGACGGTTTAATGAATGTGAGGAAAACATTCAAAGCTTAAGTCTGCTTTAACTACAACTCCAATTTTTGTATTGCCTTCAGGACTTGGTAATGTATACTGCTTATTGTGATGCTTCGCACATTGGCTTTGGTTGTGTGTTGATGCAGGATGTTAGGGTGATTGCCTATTATCACACCAGTTGAATCCCCATGAGAAGAATTATCGGGTTCATAAATTGGACTTAGCAGTTATTGTGCACACACTCAAGATTTGGAGGCATTATTTGTAATGGCAAGTATTGTGAGGTTTACACTGATCATCAGAGTCTTCAATATTTTTTCAAGCAAAAGCATTAGAATTTGATGTAGGGAATGTGGTTGGAGTTGTTAAAAGATTATGATATCATTATCTTGTGCAATCCGGGTAAGGATAATGTGATAGAAGACGCCTTGGGTAAAAAGGCAGAGAGTATGGGGAGTTCGACATTTATTCTAGCTATGGAGAGGGCTTTAGCTATAGATGTTTATGCTTTGGCAAACAGATTGGTGAGATTGGATATTCTGAGCCGAGCAGAGTCCTTAGTTGTGTTGGTTCATAGTCGTCCTTCTTCGAGCACAACAAGGCGTACGATGATCCCTATTTTATTATTCTTAAGGACACTATTACATCCCATACTTTAATATTAGGATTAGTAGTAGTAATCTATATAAGCTTGAAGTAATTAAGACCATTCATGAGATTATAGAGGATTGGTGACTATGTTATTGTAAGACCCTGTAAGTTTAACAACCTTGATACCATTATATATATTTGATATGGTATTTTGAGAGGAACATTATTGTCAAAAAGTTTAAAAAATATAATTTTATATAGTTATTAGTATTACTACTTTCAAACACATAATATGAGAGAGTTTATGAGATTTTTATTATTGAAAATATAGAAATTATTTTTTTATAAGAAAAGAAGGTTATCTTTTTACCATTTTAAGAATTAAGCATACAAAAATTTGTATTCTTTTATGAGATTAGGAAAATTAGATGTTGAAAAAATATATGTATTTTTATATGAATATTTAATGATATAATAGTGTACACATCGATATATATGGTACCATAATTTATTAATATTTTAATAGTAGCATTTTAGGATGAGGACAAAATTATTTTTTTAGGTTATAAGTACTTATTATATTTATAACAAGTGATACGTAAAGTCGTGAAGGTGAGAGGGTAAAACGAGTTGAAGAAAATGAGGTTGGTCGAAGTTTAATGTTTGGAGATAAAATATGGTTCAAGCTATAATACCCTGTATTTATGGACTAGTAATATTCCACATGACCATGATAGTAAAATATATAAATTATTTTAAAAGTGAGTAGTATTTTAAGTAATTTGAGATAATTCTTAAATATGTGAATAATTGGTTAATTATGAATTTTTGATGAGAGATTAACAATGTAATTGGATAAGTTTTGTGAAACATCACGTGGCCATAAAGGGAGACGCGGGGTTTATGCATGGAAGAGTATCCACTTTTGAACATATGTCAAATAGTGGGCTCGTAATTCCTAGTTCCTTGAAAGAATAGCAAAAGCAGAACATTAATCTTCAATGCAAAGATATCCACATAAACACAACCATTTTCACTTTCAACTTCAAAATAGCATTGAAAGATTTAGACAACTAAGTATAGTTTTTATCTTTTTGGTTGTCACATTTTATTTTGCAACTCTTAAAATAAATGGGCAAGATGCACAACAGAACATCCAAGACAAACAACAAGAAGCCGACTCTACTCTTGTAACGTCGTCGTTGCAACTCTAAGGGAGCCGGTATAATCTTTTTCAAAAATATCATACATATTTTTCCTTAGTTCAACCCGACGTTACGTGTTTTTCACCAAAGATGTATGTTATAGGGATTGTTAAGATAATCGGCTCAGGTATGTTAAGTCTATCCCTTCTTTCTTTTGGCATGATGCAAGTAACGGTACGTAAATGTAATGTTATTTCATAAATGGTTCTACTCTTAGTAACTAAGAAGGTCTACGTTATACATTCCTGTAAAATGATATTCACGCATATCTAAGTATGTATCTAGTTCCCTATAGAGGTATTTGATAAAAATGTTAATTTTCATAATGGTATAAAATGCATCATCATTTACAGTCGATTGGGCAGTTACACATTTATCACCGAGCTACGGACGATTGTCCAGTCATGCATTTACCACCGAGATATGGCCGGTCGGGCAGTTACATATTTACCATCGAGCTACGGTAGGTTGGGTAGTCATACATTTACCAATGTACTACGGCCGGTCGAGTAGTTACCATTGATCAGTTGAGCAGTCATGCATCATATGATATGGATAATAGTCTAAAAGAGAAGCATTATATATATATATATATATATATATATATATATATATATATATATAAGAAGTATCCATATTCGGTAGCACTTCAGAGGTTCAGGTTGATTCTTATATCTTTTTTATTAATGTTGACATATTGTTATGTTTCGGTTCTTCCTTACATACCCAGTACATTATTCATACTGACGTCCTTTTATTGTGGACGTTGTATTCATGCCTGCTTATTAGATAATCAATTTGGCGATCCCTCATAGTAGACGAGGTTAGCATTTAGAAAAGGATCGGTAAGATACTACCTCATTTGTAGTGTCGCCGAGTCTACGAGTCATCGTGTCCGAGTTTTTCTACAAACTTTTGGGTGGGTTGGTGCCCAGTCCCATTTGATGTCAAATAATCTTAGAGGATTTGTAGACAGACTTTCATTGAGTAAAGTATGTCAGAGGCCTTGATGGCCTATGTGTTTTCATGTTTTGAGAATGATGGTTCATTGATACAATGCTTGCCCACTTATAGTTATACATTACAAGTTGTGGCCATATTCGTCCATGATAGAAAGAAGAAAAAAATGAGTTATAACGTTGTTCGCTTGGTCCAATACGGCACCTGGTGCCAGCCACGCCTCCCTAGGTTTGGGGCATGACAAAGTGGTATCAGAGCTGGTCATGTCCAAGGAAATAACAAAGTTGTGCCTAGTAGAGTCTCACTTATGGTTGTGTTGCACGCCAAATTTATAACTGAGAGACTATAGGGCATTTAGGATATGTTACATTTCTTTTGTTTCCAAATCTTGCCATAGAGTTGAGTCGTAAGAAGTTAGTATGAAGCTTTTGCTAGATTTTGTATTCACCAGAGGTGCAGGTATCGCAGTAGAGCTTTAAGGCATAATTTCTATCTTTGTGGAAGGGATGTTATGGATGTAACAGGAGGTACGATGTAAGAAGGAAAGATAAGTAAGGTAATACAAAAGAATGTGAATAGTAGAAACTTCTGATATAGTTTGGGTTTTAGGTTAGTTTATAGAGGAGAACCTTGTGAAAATTTTGTAAATTTTTAAGAGTTAACATTCGAGGACGAATGTTTTAAAGTGGGAAAGGATGTTAAATCTTGTACTTTAATATTAGGATGAGTCCTAGTAATCTATATAAGCTTGAAGGGACTATGACCATTTATGATATTATAGAGGATAGGTGACTATGTTATTGTAAGACCCCGTAAGTTTAACAATCTTGATATCGTTATATACATTTGATTGGCATTTTGAGTGGAGCATTTTAGTAAAAAAGTTTGAAAAATATGATTTTATATAATTATTAATGTTACTACTTTCGAACACATAATACGAGAAAGTTTATGAGATTTTCTTTATTGTAAAGATAGATATTATTTTTTATAAGAAAAGAAGGTTATTTTTTTATCATTTCAAGAATTAAGCATAGAAATATTTGTACTCTTTATATGAGATTGGGAAAATTAGAAGTTGAAAAAAAAATTATTTTTACATGGATATTTTAAATAATAGTGTATGCACTGATTATATATGGTACCATGATTTATTAATATTTTAATAGTAGTACTTCAGGATGAGGACAAGACTATTTTTGAGGTTATAAGTGCTTACGATATTTATAACAAGTGATAAGTAAAGTTGTGAAGGTCAGAGGGTAAAACAAGTTGAAGAATATGAAGTTGGTCGATGTTTAACATTTGGAGATAAAATACAGTTCAATCTATAATACCCCGTATTTATGGACTAGTAATATACCACATGACCATCATAGAAAAATACATATAAAGTATACTAAAAGTGAGTAGTATTTTATGTAATTTGATATAACTCTTAATTATATGGATAATTAATTAATTATGGATTTTTTGTAAGAGATTAACAAGGTAACTGGATAAGTTTGGTGGAAACATCACGTGGAAACAAAGGGAGGCGTGGGGCTCATGCATGGAAGAGTATCCACTTTTGAACATTTGTCAAGCAGTTCTCTCCTGATTCCTAGTTCCTAGAAATAATAGCAAAAGCAGAACCTTAATCTTCTCTGTGAAGATATCCAAATAAACACAATCATTACATTAATCTTCTCTGAAAAGATATCCATATAAACACAACCATTTTCACTTTCAACATCAAAATAGCATGGAAATATTTAGACAACTAAGTACATTTTTTATCTTTTGGGTTGTCACATTTTCTTTTGGAACTATTCACATATATGGGCATGATGCACAAAAGAATGTCCAAGACAAGAAACAAGAAGCTTATTCTACTCATGTAACATCGTTATTGCAATTCTTAGGGATCCCGGTACAATCTTGTTTACCTTGAAAATAGTAGTAATAATTAGATTTAATTTTTTGGTTTTAAAAATATGTGATATATTTTTATGCTGGTTGTTAAGCAGATGCTAAGTGACGAGATTAGAGAATAATATAAGACATTGAAGATCGCTTTGTAAACCAAACCAAATGGCTGAGAATCGGGGCCTCGACTTAACGCGTGCGGGCCTCGATGCCAAGTTGGATGCCGGACTAAGGGCGATCGGTTGAGGATTAACAACTATTAGGGTTGTGATTGTGGCTTTTTAGGACCAATAACAAGCAATAAATAAATAATGATTAATAATATATCATAAATATAAATAAAGCAATAAATGTAAGAAACAGAGCCAAATAGAGAGTATGCTTAAGTTTGAGAGCATAAAGAATGTTCTTGTATTGGATGAAGTATCTTGTGTTCATTACAAAATGATAAGGAACCTCTTTATAGATCAGGGGAATCTTTATATAGTATCAGTACATTTATTGCAAAGATATTGGATTGATACAACTATTTAGTGACTCGGTACAGGCACACATCAGCCTGTCAACTTCTTTCAAGTGCTTAGAGAACTCCCCATTTTTGTATTGCAGCCATTGATCCACATTGTCTCTGAACCAAGTGTTTTGGAACTCTATGAGATTGTGCCTTGAGCCCTGCCTCGGGCTTTAAGAGGTGCATCTTTGGAGCCCCGAAATGACCATAAAATCTGTCCCTAAAATTTTACCGTATACAAATCTTTCTCAATAATATCGTACGGATGTTTCTGTACTTCAACCAGACGTTACATGTTTTTATTAAAAGACGCGGGTTAGAGTCATTGTTAAGAGAATCGGCTCAGGTATCTTAAGGCTATCTCTTCTTTCTTTTGGCATGATCCAAGTAACGATACGTAAACGTAATGTCATTTCATAACTGGTTCTACTCTTAGTAACTAAGAATGTCTACGTTATAAGTTCGTGTAAAATGATATTCAAGCATGTCTAAGTATGTATATAGTTCCCTATTGTGGTATTTGATAAAAAATTTAATGTTCATAATGGTATCAGTTGCATCATCATTTACTATCGAGCTACGGCCGATTGGACAGTGACACATTTACCATCGAGCTACGACCGATCAAGAAGTCATGCATTTACCATCGAGCTATGGCCGATTGGGCAGTTATATATTCACATCGAGATATAGCCGATCGAGAAGTCATATACTTACCACCGTGCTACGGCCGGTCGGGCAGTTACCACTGATCAATTGGGTAGTCATGCATCATACGATATGGATAATAGTCTCAAAGAGAAGCATTATATATATAAGTATAATAAATATGTATATATGGTAGCACATCAAAGGTTCAGGTTGATTCGTATATATTTTTCATTAATGTTGACATATTGTTATGTGTCATTCGTACTGGCGTCCTTTTGTTATGGACGATGTATTCATGCCTGCAGGTATAAATAATCAGTTTGACGAGCCCTCGTAGTAGACGAGGTTAGCATTCAGCGAAGGATTAGTAAGACACTACCTCATTTGAAGTGTAGCCGAGTCTATGAGTCATCGTGTTAGAGTTTTGTTACAGACTTATCGCTAGGCTGGTACCCGTTCCCATTTGATGCCAAATAATCTTAGAGGCTTTGTAGACAGAGGTCATTTTGCACAGTATGTTAGAGGCCTTTATGTTCCATATGTTTTCATGTTTTAAGAACGATGGTTCATTTATACAATGCTTGCCCACTTATAGTAATACATTACAAGTTTTGTCCATGTTAGCCCATGACATTTAGAAGGAAACAAATAAGTTACAAAGTGGTTCGCCCGTGCCAGTGCGGCACCGGGTGCCACCCATGCCTCCCCATGTTTGGGGTATGAAAGACACGTTGTAGTGAGGTAATACTAAGGATGTGATTATTGGTAATGATAAGGTATTGTGACTTCATAGTCGGATTTGTGTTCCTAATGTCGGTGACTTGAGAGAGTTGATTCTTGAGGAAGCTCATAGTTCATGTTATTCAATTCATCCTGTTTCAACAAAGATATATCTGAAAAAGCATTATTGGTGGAGAAGGATGAATAATGACATTTTTTGGCATGTGTCACGGTGTTTGGACTAGAAATATTTCAATTATAAGCTTTAGAGACCGGGTGGTTTGCTTCAAAATATTGTTATACTATAGTAGAAGTGGAAACACATAAATATGGACTTTGTGATAGGGTTGTCACAGACTTTGAGAAAGTTTGATGTCACTTGGGTCATTATTGATCGATTGACCAGATCGGTACATTTCATTCTCGTTATAACTTCCTACAAATAAGAGAAGTTAGATAAGATATATATCAAAGAGATTGTTCGCTTGCATGGTGTACCTGTTTCTATCATCTTGGATCGCGACAGTCAGCTTTACATTGCACTTTTAGAGAGCCGTTGAATGTTAGTTATCCATATAGGTAGAGTTGAGTATTGCTTTTCTCCCTTAGATGAATGGGTAGTTTGAGCGAACCATTCAGATCTTGGAGGATATGTTATTGATTTTGAAGGGCAGTGGGATCAGTTTCTACCTTTAGCGAAGTTTCCCTAATAACAACAGCTATCATTCTAATATCCAGAGGGCTCCATATAAGGAATTATATGGGAGGCAATCCATTCTCTGGTTGGTTGGTTTGAGCCTGGTGAGGCTATTACTGGGCCCAGATTTGGTTCGTGATGCTTTAGAGAAGATGAAGCTGATTCAGTAGAGGCTTTGCACAACTCAGTCCAGGCAGAAGAGTTATTCTGATAAGAAGGTTCCTGAACTGGCCTTTATGGAAGATAAGAAGGTTCTTCTGAGAGTTTTGTCTAAGAAGGGCGTAATAAAATTTTGGAAGAAATGAAAGTCGAGTCATCGGTATATTAGTTCATTTGATGTTTTGGAGAGAGTAGGTGAGGTGCTTGCCAACTTGCTTTCCCACCCAGCTTGTCAAGAGTTTCATCCAATATTTCCATGCTTTGGAAATACCATGAAGATCAGTCACATGTATTGGATTTCAGCTTGGTGCAGTTGGATGAGAATCTGGCTTATGAAGAGGAGTCGGCCACCAATTTAGATAGGTAGGTTCAGAAGTTGAGGTTGAAGGATATTGCATCAGTGAAGGTTTAGTGAAGAGGTCTGTGAGCATGTGATTTTTTTCATATACAAAACACTCCAATAAAATCCCAAGAAAATAGATTTTTTCTAAATTATTTGCCATTTTTAGAAATTTTATAGAATTTTTATTAATTGTTTTTATTTTTGTGCATGGTCAATCGTTATTTAAATCATGAAAAATATAAAAATGCCATGCATTGAATTTAGGATTTATTTTTATATTTTTAGGATTAATTAGTAATTATTTATTTTATAAAAATTGAAAATCACAAAAATAGCTCATTTTTATATTTTTTACCTTTTAATTTTTAGGTTATTGATTTTACTCCTTTAATTTTGAATAAAGTAACTTTTATAACTATTGTAATTAGGTAATTGGTTTAATTTTACAAATTAGATAATTTTAGAATTTTTAATTAAAGAAAAAAGAATAAAAAGAGGGGTCTTTCAATTGGGTTGATGTTATACCCAATCCAGTCCAAAATCCCAACCCAAAAAAATACCCAAATCTGCCCCAAACCGAGGCCCAAATAATTAGTCCACCCGATCCACCCCTGTTTTAAACCAAACGACACCCGTTTCCTACCCTTTCAATCACAGCCGTGGGATTTCCTTAATATAACGGCTCGGAACTGATCTCTCATTTGATATATAACTATGCTAAAGCCGATCAACCCCCCCCCCCC
>MU683709.1:197140-247666 GCA_026770625.1 Nicotiana glauca
GGAAATTGTATAATTTGAATTGTTAGCAAGTATTTGAGTATATTCTCATTAGGTTGCCATTATTTGGCTAGTTTTGGAGCTCTACGCATTGGTTCAAGTCTTCGGAGGAATGTAGATTGCCGGTTGCGGATCTTCGGAGCGAGGTGAGTCTCCTTTCTAATCTTGTGAGGGGGAATTTACCCCATATGTGAAGTAATTGATTATGTGCTCCTATTTGTGGGGGCTATGTATGCACGAGGTGACGAGAGTCCGTACGTAGCTACTATCATACTATTGTCCGGGTAGTCTAGGACCCAAAGAGCATGTCATACATGGATTATAGTGAACCCATTTATGGTTTGAACTGCCTAAATCACATTAAATTAGTAAACGAATTCCAAAGGGGTTAAGCTTCAGTTCTTAAAATTGTTAAGGGAGAATTGTTTTTTTTTGAATAAATATTCCTCGATAAATTCTTATTTGACTGATTGAGCATGTACTTTATGTGTGTGCCTGCGTCGCATGGATGATTAGCAAACAAGATATATGTTTAATTATGGAACGGGCCGAACGCCTCATTGATAATAGATGCATCTATGGTTCGTGTCGCTCGACCCTTGGCAGTGCACAATTTACATTCTGTTGGAGCAGACCGTCGACCTCGGCATGGTTTGCGCATGTTTATCTGTTACTTGGGAATTTGTAAATGTGGAATTGGCCCTAGGTGGCTTGACATAAACTGATAAGATAATAAAGAATAGACTTTGGAAGCCCTTGATTTATTGTTGAATGTGTTTACCTGTTTATTTGGCTTCACAGTTAGGACTTCTATATAAGTCCACGATTTTTTACACACTTATAGAATATTGCTAATTGACCTCTAGTGAGTGTCGGAATTGGCTATCTCGTCTCTACCCGTTTGGGATTAGGCGGGATACTCACTGAGTACACGTTGATTACGTACTCATACTACACTTCTGTGCATTTTTGTTGCACAGGTACTTGATGCATTAGCGGCCTGCTGGGCGCAGAAACACGGACGATTCAGGGACTAGGTGAGCTGTAGTATGCATGGCGGCCCATAGCTCTTTAAATTCCTTTTCTAGTAACTGTATTTCTTTTTTGTCCATTGTATTCCGGACGGATGCTGTGTTGTATTTTATGTCTTTATCAGTAGTTGCTCATGCACTTGTGACACCGGGTTTCTGGGATGATTTCAGTAAATCTTTATACCAATTGGTATTATTTAAGTTTGAATTTAGGAAAACGATCTTATTATATGTGAAACAGAAGGAAAAACCTTAGATTTTCAAAGGTATTAAAAGAGGGAATTAATTGGTAATCTAATTGGCTGGCCTGACAGCGATGTCCGGCGCCACCACGACCCTTAGTGGATTTTGGATCGTGACAAAAGTCGTGAACAAGACTAACTACAAAATATGATTGCATTTAAACAGTATTTAATTAGCTAGCACTAAATTAATAGTCCATGGACACGGTATACAGAATTCTCTACAAAAGGAATATGAGGGGAAACATAAAACAAAGAGGGGTCAAATTCTCAGTCATAGCAATTTAATTTGCTAGCAGCCAAATTTTCAAAAAATCACAGCAGGCTCGTTGGTTTACAGCCGCGTAAATATTCAACTAACACCAGCTATTAATCATAAGTGGCTAAACATTTAAACATGGAAGAATTCCAATTACACGACTAGTCACAAATTCAAGGAATAACAATCAAATATGATGAAGAACATATCAAATTTCATACCAAAGCAAATCTGAAAATAATTTTAAAGAGGACATACCAAGCTGTTCAAA
Organism: Nicotiana glauca; assembly: GCA_026770625.1. NCBI lineage: Eukaryota > Viridiplantae > Streptophyta > Magnoliopsida > Solanales > Solanaceae > Nicotiana > Nicotiana glauca. The sequence continues at coordinate 198,941 of MU683709.1, forward strand.
GCACTAAATATAGAAGAAGAGGAAGCCAAATAAGTGCTGAAATTAGTAAATCGGAGCTCAACAATAGCAGAGTCAATAAAACGCATCTTTAATTTTTTTTTTTGAAATCGAAATCAAGCTCGAACACCCAGAAATCGAAATTTTAGCGACAGACAATCCAAGCTTGGGTGCACAGAAAGCTTTCTTAGACTGAAGTAATGAGATAGCAGCAAAGAAGTTCAGCATCAATATGGAATTTTCTTTACTTAAAAGGTAGTTGATATCATAAGAACAATCTTCCTTATCACAAAGCACTATTTATTCAATCGTGAGAACCTCAAAAGGAAAGATTCAACATATAAGCTTGAACGCAAATTTCAACTTCCATCCACAAAGTAAAGCATACTTTTCAGAAGAAAATTGAATATGGAAGTTAAACACATATGTGAGGCGGCAGGTGATTCACTCAAGCAACTAAGTTAACTATTGAGGTAAAAGTTCTATCATATTCAAGCTTTACTCCTGAACATCAACAAATCCTTAACGACAGAGATAAGCAAAACTATCGCAAGCAAAATAAAATCAAGAAGAGTCATGGCAAAGAAACCTTTGGACAATCTAATAACATCAGAACTCATGATAAAATATAGATGTTTGAGCTTGGATACTTCCTAAACGATATTACACAACTACTATTTCAAAATCTTCATGTAAGCCAGTCGGGGTTACATTACTACAACTATTTAAGAAAATGAACATATAGACCAGTCAGTGTTATATTACTCCATTGCTATTTCAGAAAATGAACATACAAGAGAATAATATCCATTTATAAGATCTTCAAGCAATTACAACTTTTCAACTGCATATCTTTTGTTCATAAAGTCAAAGAGTACTTGGAAATGAGTAAAGTGGAGTAAGGTACAGCAGTAGCAACAACAGGATTCAGCAGTAAGGTAAACCAAAGGAAACAGGTTTTTAGCCAAATTCAACCCAGTAAAAGGACCACATGATACTTAGTAATCAAAATACAATCAGAACTTGAACCAAACACTTGAAAACGAACCAATTCAAATCATTTTAACCTATGAGTATTCAGGAATTGTTTCAGAAATGAAAATCCTCAAAGTCTCAGAAAATTTAATGGAACAGTAGAATCTATAGTATTTCTGTATTTTTCTCTTTTGTCTATGTCTATTTCTTTCTTCTTCTTTCTAACTCTCTCGTGTCTTTCTATGTGTGTTCTCTATATCTTTTTCTGTTTTTCCTCTCATTTGTATTCTACATCTATTCTAATGTGTATTCCTCCCAAGCTCTCAGTTCTTCTCTTTAACCCCTTTATCAGAATCTCTCCAGGTCCTCTTGTGTGTTTTTATTATGTGTCTGTCTCTCAATGTGTTCCTAACCTCTAGAACCTTAATTCTATCCTTTTTCAGTTTGATTTCCAGCCTCTAAATAGGCATACCATTAGTGCACTCCTCACTATCAATCTTATATTTCAATTTCCTATTACCCCATTACTCTAGTGCCTTTTATTTAATCATTAGTGCCTATTTTAGCTCTTAGAATCAGTAATAGTGCGGTTCCCATTGCTAATTATCCTTTATTTTTTAATAATTCCACTTAGTAGTGCCTCTTTTAAACTAATTCATTAGTGCACCAACTATTACTTAGCAGCCCCCTACTTGATTACCTTTATTAAACAGTCCTTGACTACCCTTTAATCACCTGTTATTTATCCTTAGAATCATACCAAAACATGGGTCAATTTGACCCAACATAGGTCTGTAATACCCCCTTAAATCCCACTTGGGCTTTCTGAATTGCCAAACCCTAATTTCTTTGGGAGCCCATTAATATGAAGAAAAACCTAGAAAACCAAACTAACATTCAGAAACCTAATGGCTTGGAACCAAATTAAGCCTAAAACAAGCATGTAAAAAAAATCAAACAATCCAGACTATGATGCAATTGATAATTAAACACACCCTAAATCTAACATGTGGGCACATTTCATTAAAAAAATAATAAAATGAAATGAAACTAAAATAGGAAATCAAAACAAAAATAAGAGAAAGAGTAGAAGAAGATGGGGAAAGGGACTCAAAAGTAACAGGAATAAATAAAGAATACCTAGGGATTTCGGATGAACAATAAATATAGATGAACGCCCTGAACTCTTCAATTTCCGGCCCAATCCGAGATTAATCATATGTTCTTTGTCAAAAACATATGATTAAAGTCGAAATGGGCCTGAAATCTTCAATGGGATCTTGAATTGGAATTTTGAGATTTTAGGGTTCATTTTTTGATCTGATATTCGAGAAGATTAGGCAACATTCGAGGGAAACTAACCTAGGATTTGGAAATAGGAGGTTTTGGTGGTTTGGTGGTGTTAATTTGGGAAAGTTTGGTGGTGGCGCCACCACCGGAGATGGCGCCACCGGAGAATCTTGTGGCGACGCTAGGGTTCATGGTTTCAGATCGATATTCGACGGGTTTGGCGGTGATTCGAATGAAGTGGTTTGGATATTTGGGAAGAAGAGGTCGAGGGGAGTTTGGGGTGTAATTTTGGTGAGGTTTGGAGACTGACCGCCGCCGTGGGCGATTTTCGGCGGGCGGTTAGCGGTGGTTCGTGGTTGTGCTGCACTTGGTCTCTGAAGAGAGACGATAGAGAAGAGGGGGGTTATGAGAAAGAGGGCGGGGTCCATTTCGACATTTATATAATGGAGTGGGGATTGAATCCTGGCAGTTCAATCAAATGAGATCGACGGCTTGGATCATCTGACTAAATGGAAAGGTGTCGTTTAGACATCTTTGAGACCAGATCGGTCTCTGATGGGAATGGGTCGAGGCCGGATACGAGTGAGGGCAATAATTTGGACCGTTGGATCAACATTCTTTAACTGCTCCGATTAACTGTATCCAAACGACGTTGTTTGGTTTGAAGCTAGAGACGGACTATGTTTGGGGCGAGTCTGGGCCGGTTCTGGTGTAGGTTTGAATGGGTACTTGGTTTGGGCTGGGGATTTTGGCCCATATTTTCCTCTTCTATTTAATTCTTTTTCCTTTTCTATTTATGTCCCAAATTATTTTCCAAAATTAAAACCTAAAAGCCTAAATTAAATTATAAAACCAAATTGACTTAAAAATACTAATTATCTCTAAATAATAATTATCATAAATAGTTAAATACCAAATCACACAATTAAACACTAAAATTCAAAGTGCATTATTTTTTTGTGATTTTCCATTTTTATTAAACATTTAGTTATTAATTAATTTCAAAAATTTCTAATTAAATCCTAAACGTCATTGCAACATATTTTTGTATTTTTTTTTATTAATTTAACAAATAAACATGTATGGACAAATGCAAACAATAACTGAAAAAATATCATGAAAATTTAAAAAATTGCACAAGACTTCAAACAATAAAAGAACAATTTTGTTTTGATTTTTATGGGAGTAATTCATGGGAGGAAAAAATCACGTGCTCACAGCTGCCCCTCTTTGCCCGTAAACACGAAGAGTTTTCTTGCAAAGATAAAGTGAGCGGATACGAGCGATTTTTGCCCGTTTGAGTACTCCATGTGAAGCATTTTGGGTAGCTGGGACTACCATGAAGTTGTGGTTTACTGTTCCTACTGCTGTTGTTACTTGCTGACCCCCTTATTATGCCATGCTAAAAAAAATAAAGAAGCTATACTAAGCTAGAGCCTATGAATTACAAAGACTTATTCTCAAACTTGTTCCGCGACCATTGTTGCCTTGTCACCATGTATTTCCTTACAACAATCCTTTTGTTGTTGCCTTGCACCGACTTCTTGACTTGAACTGTATTTCTTTGCTCTCCAGGCGAGTACTTTATTATTGATCCTTTGAATGTCTTCTCTTGATTATCGTCATCTTCCTCTATTCTCCAGGCGGTCTCCTGACTTCAAAACTTGAATGTATTCCCCTGTTCTCTAGGCGGGCTCCTGACTGCAACAAAACGGACAAAACAAAGAAACTTTTCTGCCCCAGTTTGTTGACTGGGCATCATATTACCAGATATTAATAAGAATTTGAAAGATGAAAATTTGAACTGTACTCCCTATGTTCTTCAGGTGGGGTCCTGACTGTCTGGTGTTTGCCTTTCCTTATAGTGGGTTTCTCCGACATAAACGATAGTTCCTGCCCTTGTTTTAATCAAAGAAAAATCTTGTTAGTTTAAAATGTGTTGATTGGTTTTGATACTCTTGTTGGGGAGGGTTTTCCCCTTTCTCCTTTCCATACTCTACTTTGTCTGGCTCATTTAAACCTGGTCGAGAATTTCCGACCTTCCCACTACTTCCTTATCCACAAATTTTCCAACTGTTGCTTCCCACTTCTATCTTTCTTATCTGAAACTTTCCAACTGTTGCCTTCCCCTTTTTGTTATCTTAGGAGAAAGATTCATCAGACTAAGATTTTGATCCTAGGAGAAAATTCATCAGACTAGGTCCCTATTTTTTTGTATCTTAGGAGAAAGATTCATCATACTAAGATTTCGATCCTAGGAGAAAATTCAATAGACTAGGTCCATTTTTTTTATCTTAGGAGAAAGATTCATCAGACTAAGATTTCGATCCTAGGAGATAATTCATCATACTAGGTTTTCTATCTTAGGAGAAAAAATCATCAGACTAAGATTTTTCCGGTATCTTAGGAGAAAAATTCATCAAACTAAAATTTTGATCCTGGGAGAAAATTCATCAGATTAGGTCCCTTTTTTGTTATCTTAGAAGAAAGATTCATCAGACTAAGATTTTGATCCTAGAAGAAAATTCATCAGATTAGGTACTTTTTTGTGATCTTAGGAGAAAGATTCATCAGACTAAGATTCATATTGTGAGGAAAATCCATCAGACTAGGACTTTTATCCTAGGAGGAAAAATATGGAGATCAATGGCAAGATTTTATGCACAATAGTAGGGGTGTGCATTCGAATCGGTTTATCGATAAATCGAATTGATTATTTGTTATCGAAATCAAAATTAAAAAAATCGAAACCTTATTGAAACGATAACGAAAAGCATATGTACAAATCGATAATCGATAAGTAATTATCAATAAGGGTCAAAATCGAATCGATAAATCGAATGCACACCCCTAGGCTGTAGACACTTGTTAAATAAGTAATTACCTATTTATGTAGATTAATATAACAAACAGAATGTATATATATTCTGCTACTATTTTGAAAGCGTCTATACAATATTATTTTTCCTAATCTTTACCCTTTCTTTTACCCTAATTCCCTTACTCTATTATTTCCTCTACCACATTTAAGGAATGATCATATTTAAATATTAAGGGAATGAAGTTCAAATTAATGAAAAACGGAGTTAGCAGTGATAATGTGTTTTGTTTTGTTTTGTTTATACCGTTGGAGTGTTGGTGGTATACATTTGATCCCTTACTTTAGTTTTGTTGCATGTGCTTGTTGACACAATTTTTATATTATAAATGGTGTTCATCTTGTTTTAGCTTCTTTTTGTCCATATTAGTTAGGCGCGTTTATAGCGATATACTTTCCGTGGAATCCCACAAATTTTCTTATTGGTGTAATTGATAATCGAATTGATAAGCCCCCAAATCGATAAATCGAAATCGAAAAAATCGAAACCTTATTGAAACGATAACGATAAGCATATGTACAAATCGATAAGTAATTATCGATAAGGGTCAAAATCGAATCGATAAATCGAATGCACACTCCTACACAATAGCAAGACAAATAAAGGCAAAGATTTGAGAAACTTCCCTTTGTCAGCTCTTCTGTTCTTTTTTTTTTTTGAACCATTTTCGTTGCACTGCTTTGTTCCTGTTGCAAACAAAGAAAGATTTGTCAATTTTGAAAGTGATGGTCGATTGTGACACTCTTGCTGGGGATGATTTCCTCCTTTCCACGCTCTGTTTCGCCTGACTGCCTTGAAATTTGAGGGCGATTTCTCCTTCACTTCCCATGATAACTCATTTCCATTCGAAGACCTTGCCTATTTATTGATCAACCACTTTCTCTGTCATCCGTATCACTGAAATACCTTTTCTCCGTTCAGACCCATATCTTATATTTGTTGTATTGCTCCTGAACCGGCATCTGCCCGACCTTTGTGTCTCACATGAATCCCGAATCATTTCAATTGCCTCCATTCTGTGTATAAGTTGTTCTTTCTTGACTTATCCACTGGCCTTGGCCTTTAGGTATATTGCTCCTTCACCTGTCATGATAACTTTAATTTCTACTTGGTAGGTCTTTCTCGTTACTGGTACACCACCCTTTCATCAATCTTATCACAGGGAATAGCTTTGATATGTGCACCATATCCCTTCATCTGTTGCATTGTTTATAAATCAATATACCAAGCCTTTGTATTTCACAAGGATCCCCAAAGCATGCTGATTATTACCAAGCCTTTTATCTGTGCACGCTTTGATGTGCTAGCCAGACCCCGTTTTGTGCAATTGGAAAGCTGGTGGCAGATTTTAAAGGCATTTCTCACTTGTTATGACCAAACATACTCAGGAGGAGGAAGTAAACAAAACAAAAGGACCAGAGTGAAGGACAAAGGAAAGAGATGATTCTTAACAAAAAAACTACAAAGAAGAAACCTATCAGATATGGATACCAACTCTAATGACCATGACATGCACCTGTAGATGTTCTGTCAAGCGAATCTGATGTTCAGCTTTTGTTGTACCTTTTCACCGTGAAATTGGGCTTCAATGCTCCGCTTATCTAATTGGATTCACAATCCTTATTCGACCTGTGGTGCCCGGAAGGTTTTCACCATCAAGCCTCTCTTATTTGATTCTTTTCTCTCAATTTACCGTCGCCTCAAGGGTCCATGAAGGTTTTCACCAATAAGCCTCTCTCATTTTTCATTTCTCTCAGCTTTCATCGCCTTACGGTGCCTGTGAGGGTTTTCACCAATAGGACTCTCTCATTTTCATTTTCCTCATTTGGACCGGAGTATTGCCCCTGATATGATTCACCTCTAATTGCTCGCCTTGGCATATCTCGAAGACTAATCGAAAGGTCTTTCTTTGGACCGTAATGTGAGCTTTTGGATGGGGTTAGAAAGAAAGGGTATCGAAATGACTCAAAACAATTTAGACGGGTTCAAAATTACAACTTTCGGAATCAGATTTTTCATAATAACCACAACTTCTGCCCCAGTTTCTTGCTAGGGGATCTTTTGATTTTTTTCACAATGACCGAGTCATGAGGCTGCCTAGGTATCCTTAAACGAATCAGGTTTAACGTAGTTCACACTGATTTCCTTGTTGTTATAGTTTTCTTTTCGGTTATTATCATTTTTCTTTTGTGTTTTTTTTCTTTTTCTTTTTTCTTTTTGTTGTTTTGTTGTTCTTTTTTTTTTTACTTAGCTTTCCTGCTTGTGTTTCTAATCTTGGCTACTGATTCTGAAAGAGGGGTATGAAAGAAAGCAAATAAGGCTCAAAAGGGGTAACGAAGGATAGAGTGTTTAGATAGTAGAACAAAATGCCTTCGTCATTCCAATCTTCAAAACATGCCAAGCATAGACAACATGATTAAAGAAACATTTGTAACATCTCCTGATTGTGCTAAACTTGATAGCTATATCCACACATTTTCTTTCTTCATTCGTTAAATTTAAAGCACCATTTGGCAACACTCTCACTCTCATTATCACAAACGACCCTTGCCAATTTGGGCAAACTTATACTTAATTTTAAACTGATGCGGCATGAAACATAAGGTTTCTTTATGTTCTATCTACCCTAGTTTCACATGGTTCAGGCTTCAAATGATCTCAATCTGTTATTATTTCCCTTAAGTGCCCCGATCATCTTCCAAGTACTTCATGATTGAACTAATCTTTAAGATTAGGCCTAGAATTATGCGTGCACGTCATGTCAGTAGAGTTGACAGGAAAATAACTATAAAGAGGAAAGAACTAAACATAAAGAAAATGACTAAAAATAACAGAAAACAGAGAATTGCTTTAGACAGACGGGGAAAGAGTTTGTACAACAAAACAAGCAGAATAAACTGGGGTACAACCCTTAGAACAAACCTAGACAATACTAAATGAGATATTACGACCAAAGGAACTGGACAAAATCAAAAGATAAAAGGGTTTGATTTACAGACAACATCCAGATTACAACCCTGAAATAACCTGGACAATAGAAATGACAACAAAATAAACCACCAAAACTCCTCCCTGGCTTGCCAAGAGATGGAGCATCTTTCCAATTACCAAGCACGACATCTTAGCCCTTGACTTATGCATCAATAATATTAGGACCTTCACAAGTCTTCATCCCATTATTCTCAACAAATTGCTTTTGGGTTCCCCATGCATGCGCGTTCTTAAGATCAACCTCTGATAGCGCTGAAAGCTTAGCAGCACGTGGACCTCTGAGGCTCCCAGAAGAGTTCTCACATTTATTTTCAAAATAAACCATACCCACAGTATGTGTCTCATTATGCATATGAGATGGACTTTGGCTGGTATCTGTTGCATCTGGATTTTGCACGACAATATCGCCTGCATCAATATGCTTGAAAATCACATTATTCAGATTCCAACACTTGTCTATGTCATGCCCCGGGACATCTGAGCAATATGCGCACCTTTGATAAAGATCGAACTTCTTTGGAAGAGGGTTTGGCATTCTTATCTGGATCGGCTTCAACATGTCCAATTTCCTTAGCCTTTGGAACAGACTGGCATATGACTCTTCCAACGGAGTATAGGTTTTCTTCTTCCATAACTTCTCATTCTTAAAGGCTTTATTGGGCTGGAAACCCGATCTAGGGGGTTTGCGGTAGGCTGGAGTTGAGACCGGCTTTTCTTTGCTCCATTTCCCTTTATTTTATTTTTTTGGCAAATAATACTACTAGGTGTGCGTAATAGTTTTTTATTAATAATAAAGCAGCAAAACCACAAAGGAATAGTACATGTGAGGGGGGCATGGACCTTACCTTACTAATCATATTGAGGCAGAGAAAAGGCCTCATCTTTTAGCAAGCATGTAAGAAGTAGGAACTTGAAAGTACCAAGTATTCTATGATCGCCATCGAGTTTATAAAACACTCTATGACGCTATTACAAATGATGATGCTTTGAAAATGATAAACTAAAATAATGTAGAAATTAGAGTCTTGCCCCTCATTTATCAAACTTGTGAGTTCTTCAATTTGAACTTCCTTAAAATCCTCTTGAACTGTCTTAAAAAAATCTTCAAAAATCTTCATTTCTTCTCGGATCTATTGGACCTCGTAGATGTGGAGGTGGCAACCCCGTTTTGCTTTGCAGCTCTCATTGGTAGTTGCCTGAGTGTTATTTCTTAAGTCACCTTCCTTTTCTCACTATTCTTTGGAGCGAAATCTCTGGTTGTTGTCACCTCCTCCGGACAAGATTCAATCAATTCATCTTCTTTTGCTTCGTCGGAGCTGGCAATAAGTATGTTGGCCTCAAGATTTTGATTAATTTCATCTTGTAAAACCATCCACAATGGTTCATGCCTCTTCAAACTCCTTGCACTACATGGTTCATGTCTATTTGCTACTGAAAATTTCAGCTTCTGTGCAGTAGTTTTTGAACCAGATGAAGATGCACTTTTGTGTGGTTTTGGACTGCCCAAATCATCTATCAGTGCACGGTCATGGTCTAAAATCTCCATGTCTACTATTGCATCGCTTGAAGTGATTTCACTGTGCTGTTTTTGTAGTGGACTGCATGTAATCAGTTGCTGCATTCCATCCATGAATTGTCCTGCTTTGGAATGCAACAGTGCATCACCTTGTGTGCCTGTATCTTTGTGCTGCTGCGCAGGAGATTGACCAATCGCAAAAGCATCTTCTTGACGATGTTGCTGTTGCCCAGATTTACATGTACTAACTTTTTGTGCACTAGTAGTCACAACTACCTGATAAATGTCTGCTTTATCTTTATCCATTTCAACCTGATCTGCCCACCTTTTGGATATCGCAGCAGACTTCCTGGACACTTCCTGTAGAATATGTGTTGGGTGCACTGAGCTTTTTGGAGATTGTTTTTTGTTTGCCTACTGCAGCTTCCTATCTTCAGTGTCAATGTTTGTTTTTTTTTCAATTGTTCCTTGTTAGTAGCAATTGCTGCTATTTTTCCATGTTGGCTCGATCTGCAGCAGTAGCACCTGTAGGTTTTAAAATCCCAATAGTAGGCTGCTCAACTCCAGCTAAAAGTTGAGCATAGTTAGCCTCTATATTTGATGCTTTAAGACCTGTTGTAGTTGCTTGAGTCTTTTAATTTGTCTTCCGTTGCTGCGTAATCCCCTCAACATCGTCCTACTCTTTATTAAATGCTTCAAAAGTGTTTGAGCAATTTATTTTCTGCATATCAGGACAATCAGCTGCTGAAATTGCTGGAACAGCCATGTTTCTATTTCTTTTTGTTTTTACTGTAGTAGGTGATGTATGGGCTCGATTCACTGCTGTCCACATTCGATCTTTTTGTTGCGACTTTGATGCTTCTATTTCAGCAGCTCTCCCATCAGTAACATTCTCAGTTGATTTCCCGTGCAAGCCAGCTGAATTCACATCATCAGTAGTACTTTGCCCAACATATTCAACAATTGTAGGTCGATCCTCCTAACTTTGAACAATGTCAGGTGCATTCCCACACAAGTCAGCTTGATCAACATTGTTTAAACCTTGAATAGCTACTCGATTCATCACTGACCATTCTCCACCTTTTGTTTCCTGCACTGCATTAATAGCCTTTTTATCTCTAGTATTTTTAGATGAAACTCCAGCTTTTGCATTTTGCACAGGGTTCCCAGTTTCCTTCAATGCAAAAGCAGCCCGAGTAACACTAAAAATTTCTTGATCAATTTCTTGTCCTTTAGCTCTTTGATGCCCAGCCTCAGCATATTTTTGCGCAACATCTGGATCCTTACAAGAACCAGCTGAACCTCTATCAAAAAAAGGACATGTAGCAGCCTCCAGCTTAGAAGCAATAGTAGCTGGTTCTTGTCTTGCATTTTCAAGATGCTCTACAACTGCTACTGCATGCTCAGCACTAGTTGCTCCATCAGTTCGAACCCATGATGCACCAATTGCACCCTTTGTATCCATAGGAGTTTTAGATGGTCCTCCACCCTTGGTTCTCTCAAATCGCTGCACCTCAAGATCCTTATGCCCAAAACCTGGTACATCCTCTTCCCGTGATACAATAGTAGGGACAGTTCCCACAGCATCATTTTCCAAAACCAAATGTCCATTAACGTTTTCAGTCACATTAGTGATTCTATCTTATTTTGAAGCATCATTTCCCAGCTGGGCAGCTCTTTTTGCATTAAGAAAGTCTCTAGCATCTCCCTTAAACTTCTCACAACTGGACATATTGTCAATAGAGTTCCTGGTTTCCTCGATCTTTTTCTTTAAGAGAACACGACATGTCTCTTGTTCATGGCCTTGGCGCTTACAAAAATTGTGATAACCTGGGAGGTTATCATATATTACTTCTTGGAACACCTCTACAATTTCCCCAGATGCATTATCAATATGCTGAAGACGAATGCGCAATGGCAGTATATCTACGAGATCAAGAACAACCTTAACTCTAGCGGTGCTAGGTCTAGATTTCACTTGTGTTGCTTTGTCAATCGCGATTGGTTTACCCACAGCTGATGCTATTGATAGCAAATATTTTCGAGCAAATAATTCTGGAGAAAGGTTTGGTAATGAAATCCAAACTGTAGCCATTGATGTTTCCTCCTTTGAGTTGAAACCAACAGTCCAAGGAAAGACTCTATATTGATGTTCTTCGCCAAAATGCGAAAAATAATTCACTGCTCGTGCTAATGCGATGACAAAACCCTCAGATTGATCCGGTCTTAACATAAGTTGACATGGGGCAAGATGACCAATTAAACACTGGCCATTTATACCTATATTTTTTGGCAGTAAGTTTTTTAGCACATGCAAATCTGGCGCTCTTGGAGATAATTTCAGCACGAATGCTTGATGCAGTCCCTCTTCAACAGCGAAACTTTGTCTTTCCTCCATTGTGAATTGTATTGTATGTTCCGCATGGACAATTTGGACAGGTTTTAAAACTAGTTTTGTGGAGATTGAGGCAGAATTATTTGTAAGAAATTGAGAGGCGTAAGCTTGTTGAATCTTGTTGTTGGGGTTGTACTCACTACGATTTGGATTGGGCTTTCCCACAGCTTGAAGATGAGGAGAGACGATGGCAGCCATGGCTGCTCAAAACACAAATCCTGTGAGCTACAGTAAACTTTACATTAATTCATAGATCTGGAACAATTGGTTGTGAGTTTGAAGATGAAATCAAGTGGGGATTGTGCGCATAGATTAGGCGCTTCTTTTGACACCAATTTTGTGAATTTTCACCGCCTGATGCCGGAGTTTTGGTGAGTGAATAGTGATGGCGTAAATAGTGCTGGAGTGAAGGTCTAGCTACGATCCGAATGCACTCCTTAAATTAGTCCCTCAATGTGAAAGTGATCGGCTTTTTAGCTCTATTTCCTTTTATATCTTCCTTTATTTGACTTTTTTTTTCTTTTTTTTTCTTCTTTTATATACACTCTTTTTAGTTGTGGTCGAATCTTATGGAGATTGCCTATTTATCATGACCCCGCATGAATCAGACCGTGCGTAGTTCTGGCTGACAAGTGCAAAATGATTAAAAAATATTGGATTTTTTTTCAAAATTTCCACTAAAAGTTGTGTTTATTACAAAAATACCTTTTATTACAAGATTAACGGACTCTGAAAGATGGCAATACAGTCTAAAAATAGACTAACACAGAAATATAATTTTTTTTTAAATCATCACTGTTTCTCAAAAGTTTTCATAAAAATATCCGGTTTTGTCAATACAGCCTTTTAGCACTTGAAGAAGATTTAAAGGCTGTGTTTGCTAATCGAAAAAATATTTTTAAGAAAAGACTATAGGTAGTTGTTCTTGCAAAACGTCCCTCCGGTGCCCTTTTGTAGGCATTTGGCTATTTTACCCAAGAATGGTGTTACCTTTACTCACGGCAAAACAACGACATTTTTTTTACCCCCTAAATTATTATTTTTTTTCAAAATATTTGAACCCGATATGGGTTGCCTACGTATCTCACATCCGGTGAGAATCAAACTTACGTAGTTCTGCCAAGCAAAATATTTCCTTTTTCTTTTCTTTCATTTCATCAGCAGATAAACAAAATATTTTTGAAAACATTTTTTTTTCAATTTTTCAAAAATTTGGCAGAGTTTTGACACTATTTGGGCATTGGTATTTTCAAAACAGGTGATTAACTCTCTTAACCCTCTGCACTGCCATTTCTCTCTCCTTCTTTTCTTTTTCAATATTTTCCAGTATTCAAAAGCCGGTCAGCATGCGAGTGCAAAGCAAATAAATGCACAAGTAGCAAGTAAGATGCGTCAGGATTGTCTTTTCATTTCAGGTCAACTGTCCTAGACGGACCCAACCCTGTGTTGAGTCCCCTAAGTCAAATGCACGTGATGCAAACAAACAGTCCTACTAGGGATCCGGCATGACGCGGAGTTATTCTAGGTTCAAAACCTGGGTTTGTTGTACTAGACCTAGCTTAACCGAGCGGACAACTCGAGCCGAGGGGGAGGCATCGTACCGGGGATACAGAAGCTTTGCCGGCTTAGCAACTTATTCGAACCTCGTTCTAAAATGGGATTGGACTCTTAGACAGAAAATAAGTCACACGAAGCGCACCCTTCTTCATGATTTAGAGGACTCAGAGAGAAGATGGGTTTCGTAGCAGTTTCTATACTATTCAGCAAATATCAAAGCGGTAAAGCATTTAGTATATTTAGCATGAAATATCTAGTAATATCAGATAAAGCCAAATATAACAGTTTAACTGAGCTCGAATTCTAAACCCCGAACCAAAATTTCTGGGTTCTTGATCCCCAGCGGAGTTGCCAAAGCTGTCCCACCTCCTTTTTCACACTACACCCCCGTAAAGGGGTATATAAGGGAGTTATTTCCAACTTAAAGTGACAATCGAAACGGGATTATTATTAAAAGATTTAGAGTGGCCACTCGGGAGATTTATGGTGTCTCAAGTCACCGGTTAGAATCTCAAATCGAGAAAAAGAATGACTTTGTTTAACAGTCCGCGAACCAAAAATCCGAGTAAGAATTCTTTTAACCCGGGAGAAGGTGTTAGGCATTTCCGGGTTCCGTGGTTCAAGCATGGTCGATCAACTGTTATATTCGACTTGATTATCTGATTTTAAACAATTATGGACCTATGTGCAAATTTTAACTTTTAACCGCTTTTATATAATTTATTAAAGAAGATTGCAACGTTATTAAAATAGATCTCAAACCATGTCACATAAATGCACCGGTGGCTTTTGACATATTTTAACATCGTTGAGATTTGGATTTGGGTCACATAAATGTGCACTCGAGTTTAGGAAAGTAATATTATTAAGCTAACACACCTAAAGCAATTTCATGTTCGCAATTTGCGAGGGCCATGGAATTTACTAAACGGCCCGCCTCGAGTTCTAAGGATTAAAAGAAAATTAATTAAGTGAGGGTCGTGCAATTTGTCATTTTTTGTTTGGCACGGCGCACCTCGAATTATTTTAGCTTAAGGGTTTCTAAGCTAATTCATGAGTGTCGTAAACTGTTTGTATTATAATATGGCTCACCTCAATTATTTGAAGGTATCAACAACAACAAGTAAAGAGACTAAGGACAATTTGAATTTTAGCCTATTAAAACTATCATGTGAATAACTAATCGTATTTTTGATTGAAGTAAACTTCTAATACAATTCTTTCGTTCTTTTCGTACCTAATTTATAGGCCTTAAAGTTGAGAAGAAAAGGGATGTACACTAATTTTAGGTGATTTAAACTATCGGGTTAACTCAAGAGTTTATGTAGGAGTTTGACTACATTTCAAAATCATGAACAAGACTAACTACAAAATATGATTGCATTTAAACAGTATTTAATTAGCTAGCAGTAAAACTAACAGTCCATGGACACGGTATACAGAATTCTCTACAAAAGAAATATCAGGGGAAACATAAAACAAAGAGAAGTCAAATTCTCAGTCATTGCAATTTCATTTGTTAGTAGTCAAATTTTCAAGAAATCACAGCAGGCTAGTTGGTTTACAGCCGCGTAAATATTCAACTCACATCAGTTATTAATCATAAGTGGCTAAACGTTTAAATATGGAAGATTTCCAATTACACGACTAGTCACAAATTCAAGGAATAACAATCAAATATGATGAAGAACATGTCAAATTTCATACCAAAGCAAACCCGAAAATAATTTTAAAGAGGACATACCAAGCTGTTCAAAGCACTAAATTTAGAAGAAGAGGAAGCCAAATAATTGCTGAAATTAGTAAATCGGAGCTCAACAATAGCAGAGTCAACAAAACGCGGCTTTAATTTTTTTTAAAAACGAAATCAAGCTCGAACACTCAGAAATCGAAATTTTAGCGACAGACAATCCTAGCTTGGGTGCACCAAAAGCTTTCTTAGACTGAAGTGATGAGATAGCAGCAAAGAAGTTCAGCATCAATATGGAATTTTCTTTACTTAAAAGGTAGTTGACATCATAAGAACAATCTTCCTTAGCACAAAGCACTATTTTTTCAGTCGTGAGCACCTCCAAAGAAAAGATTCAACATATAAGCTTGAAGGCAAATTTCAGCTTCCATCCACAAAGTAAAGCATACTTTTCAGAAGAAAATTGAATATGGAAGTTAAACACATATGTGAGGCGGCAGGTGGTTCACGCAAGCAACTAAGTTAACTATTGAGGTGAAAGTTCTATCATATTCAAGTTTTACTCATGAACATCAACAAATCCTTAACGACAGAGATAAGCAAAACTATCGCAAGCCATATAAAACCAGGAGGATTCATGGCAAGGAAACCTTTGGACAATCTAATAATATCAGAACTCATGCTAAAATATAGATGTTTGAGCTGGGATACTCCATAAAAGATATTACACTACTACTATTTCAAAATCTTCATGTAAGCCAGTCGGGGTTACATTACTACTACTATTTCAGAAAATGAACATATAGACCAGTCAGTGTTATATTACTCCATTGCTAATTTCAGAAAATGAACATACAAGAGAATAATATTCGTTTATAAGATCTTCAAGCAATTAAAACTTTCCAACCGCATATCATTTGTTCATAAAGTCAAAGAGTACTTGGAAATGAGAGTAAAGAGGAGTAAGGTGCAGCAGTAGCAACAACAGCATTCAGCAGTAAGGTAAACCAAAGGAAACCAGTTTTTAGCCAAATTCAACCCAGTAAAAGGACCAAATGATACTTAGTAATCAAAATACAATCAGAACTTGAACCAAACACTTGAAAACCAACCAATTCAAATTATTTTAACCTATGATTATACAGGAATTGTTTCAAAAATGAAAATCCTCAAAGTCTCAGAAAATTTAATGGAACAGTAGAATCTATAGTATTTCTGGATTTTTCTCTTCTATCTATGTCGATTTCTTTCTTCTTCTTCCTAGCTCTCTCCTGTCTTTCTATGTGTATTCTCTATATCTTTTTCTGTTTTTCCTCTCACTTGTATTCTACATCTATTCTAATGTGTATTCCTCCCAAGCTCTCAGTTCTTCTCTTTAACCCCTTTATCATAATCTCTCCAAAGTACTCTTGTGTGTTTTCAGTGTGTGTCTGTCTCTCAATGTGTTCCTAACCTCTAGACCCTTAATTCTATCCTTTTTCCGTATGATTTCCAGCCTCTAAATAGGCATACCATTAGTGCACTCCTCACTATCAATCTTATATTTTAATTTTCTATTACCCAATTACTCTAGTGCCTTTTATTTAATCATTAGTGCCTATTTTAGCTCTTAGAATCAGTAATAGTGCAGTTCCCATTACTAATTATCCTTTATTTTTTAATAATTCCACTTAGTAGTGTCTCTTTTAAACTAATTCATTAGTGCACCAACTATTACTTAGCAGCCCCCTACTTGATTACCTTTAATAAACAGTCCTTGACTACCCTTTAATCACCTGTTATTTACCCTTAGAATCATACCAAAACATGGGTCAATTTGACCCAACATAGGTCTATAATTCCCCCTTAAATCTCTCTTGGGCTTTCTGAATTGCCAAACCCTAATTTCTTTGGGACCCCATTAATATGAAGAAAAACCTAGAAAACCAAACTAACATTCAGAAACGTAATGGCTTGGAACCAAATTAAGCCTAAAACAAGCATGAAAAAAAAATCAAACTATCCAGACTATGATGGAATTGATAATTAAACACACCCTAAATCTAACATGTGGGTACATTTGATAAAAAAATAATAAAATAAAATGAAACTAAAATAGGAAATCAAAACGAAAATAAGAGAAAGAGTAGAAGAAGATGGGGAAAGGGACTCAAAAATAAGAGGAATAAATAAAGAATACCTAGGGATTTCGGATGAACAATAAATATGGATGAACGCCCTGAACCCTTCAATTTCTGGCCCAATCCGAGATTAATCGTATATTTTTTGTCAAAACATACGATTAAAGTCGAAATGGGCCTGAAATCTTCAATGGGATCTTGAATTGGAATTTTGAGATTTTAGGGTTCATTTTCTGATCTGATATTTGAGAAGATCGGGCAACATTTGAGGGAAACTAACCTAGGATTTGGAAATAAGAGGTTGTGGTGGTTTGGTGGTATTAATTTGGGAAGGTTTGGTGGTGGCCGCCGCCACCGGAGAATCTTGTGGCGGCGCTAGGGTTCATGGTTTCAGATCGATATTCGACAGGTTTGGCTGTGATTCGAAGGAAGTGGTTTGGATATTTGGGAAGAGGAGGTCGAGGGGAGTTTGGGGTGTAATTTTAGTGAGGTTTGGCGACTGACCGCCGCCGTGGGCAATTTCCGGCGGGCGGTCAGCGGTGGTTCGTGGTGGTGCTGCACTTGGTCTCTTAAGAGAGACGATAGAGAGGAGGGGGTTATGAGAAAAGGGGGCGGCGTCCATTTGGACATTTATATACTGGAGTGGGGATTGAATCCAGGCCGTTCGATCAAACGAGATCGACGGCTTGGATCATTTGACTAAATGGAACGGTGTCGTTTAGACATCTTTGAGACCGGATCGGTCTCTGATGGGAAAGGGCAGGGGCCGGATATGGTGAAGGCAATAATCTGGACCGTTGGATCAACATTCGTTAACGGCTCCGATTAACTGTATCCAAACGACGTTGGATCAACATTCGTTAACGGCTCCGATTAACTGTATCCAAATGACGTCGTTTGGTTTGAATCTAGAGACGAACTCTATTTGGGGCGGGTCTGTCAGGTTCTGGGGTAGGTTTAAACGGGTACTTGGTTTGGGCTGGGGATTTTTGCCCACATTTTCCTCTTCTATTTAATTCTTTTTCTTTTTCTATTTATGTCCCAAATTATTTTCCAAAATTAAAACATAAAATCCTAAATTAAATTATAAAACCAAATTGACTTAAAAATACTAATTAGCTCTAAATAATAATTATCACAAATAATTAAATACCAAATAACACAATTACACACTAAAATACAAAGTGCATTATTTTTTTTGTGATTTTCCATTTTTATAAAACACTTAGTTATTAATTAATTTCAAAAATGTCTAATTAAATCCTAAATGCCATTGCAACATATTTTTATATTTTTTTTTATTAATTTAACAAATAAATATGTATGGACAAATGCAAACAATAACTAAAAAAATGTCATGAAAATTCAAAAAATTGCACAAGACTTCAAACAATAAAACAAATAATTTTGTTTTGATTTTTATGGGAGTAATTCATGTGAGGCAAAAATCACGTGCTCACAATGGGTCATGAGTTTCCAGAAGGTACGGAGGCATGGTTTGCACATTTGAGCTCCTTGACTTCAAGCAAAATTGAGTGGACATTCGGTTGGTTCCCGGTCACTGAAGCCATTCACATGTCAGCCGAGGTGTGCTTTCTTCTCTTAATGGGTCTCTGGAACATTCAGTTATATGCTCCACACATGGTGCTACACAACCTAGGCAGGTACCAAACTGTCCCGCATGATAAAAAGCTGAGCCGACAAGTCATCGTACTAGGTCCAAAAGTTGTGTTCCCAGAAGGAAAGGTTCGCCAAATTTGGAATCAGTGTAGATTTCTAGAGTCAAGGACTCGGGTACGGGATCTGTCTAAAGGCTAGTTAGAGCCTAGTTACACAACTTGATTTGGTAAAAGGTTTCAAGTCCATCAAGAGCCCGAATGGCCTGCTAAAAGACCTCATGTCCAGTAATTCACTAATGGGTCACGGAAGCAATGGGATTGGTTGGCAAGAGAGACAAGCTACAGAGCCACAATAAGCAAATTGGAGGGGCAGATCCGAGATCAAAAATTTGACAATAGTATACAGGTTACTGCTAGTGAAGGGGAAAAGAAGAAGTTGGCTCAAGAAAACAAAGCCCTTCAACCACAGATCCAACAAATGAAGATAGCTGCTGAGAATCAGGAAAGGAGCCGAACAGATGAAAGACTCATAAATGGTCTTAGAAGGAAAATATCTTAGTACAAGGGTGACTTGGAAAAATCCAAGGGTAATCTGGCAAGAGCCCGGGCAAAGTTGACAAAGAACGCAGGGGACGGGCAGAGTTTGTACAGCAATTAAAAAGGAAATATGAGGGAACAGTCAAAAACTTGAAGAAAAGGCTAACTACCCTCGAGAATGAGATGGAAAAACAAGCTAAGAGCTTTAAAGCAGAGAGGGAATATTGTTATGCATTAATGTCCTAGCTAGAGGAATATATGAAATAGCTGCAGGGTCAAAGCCATCATGACACCCAAGTACTAGAAGCTAGGTCTCAACAAATAGGGCATTTACTCAAAGAAAATGGTATCATCAGGGAAAGAGTTAGAGCAATAGCTGACTTCATCGTCACGAAGTGCCATGAATGTGAAGACATAACTCAAACCACCTTTTTATCCGCAGTGATGACCTTTGTTCGACAAATAATGAATGACCTAGATCATCTCCAAGGAGATCTTGCACATAGGCCCGTGGCAAGACCAATTCCCGCGGGCCCCTGGATCAACTTTAGAAGCACTTATGTACTCTTGATTTTCATTTTTGAGTCTGTATTTTAGTTTCTAGTTCTAAAGTCTGTTTCGAGTCTGTTTTAGTTTTGAAATTCCTAGAAAAGTATGATGGAATCTTTTGTAACAGAGAATATTAGAAATTTTTATTAATGAAAATTTGGAAAAAAAACCCTCAAAAATTGTCTTTATTTTTTCGTATTTATTCCTTGAACTACATGATGATCTGATTCATGCGGCGTCGTGATACATAGGCAATTCTAATCGGATCCGGTCATGATTATTCTAAAAAAATAATTCGAATAAAAGAAAAAAGAGAGAAAAACAAGAAAAAAAAGAGAGAGAAACAAAAGAAAAAAAGAAGAAGATAAAAACAAGAAAGAAGAAAGAAAAACAAGAATAAGACGGAAAAACATTGACAAAGCACAAAAGAGAGCAAAAGGTGAAAAGTGCCAAAAGAAATGAGAGATTGAGGAGATAAACGAAAGCCGGGATGAAATACACAACCATTGCAAAATATGTAGAAACACATTTAACTGTATAGGTGCATCACACCCCCAATGTGTGATTCCCTATATGTTAATTGTCTCAAACTAATCGGTTTGTTGTGTTTGCTATTAAGTAGGTTCTATATTAAGGTGTTTGTTTTTGTGGTAATATGGCTTCACATCCTTACTTTACAAGATCATAGAGAAGTATTGAAATGTTGTCAGAGAGTCATCTACCAACAGTTCTTATCCCAGAGGATAGCCCGATCTCGGCCATCCCAACATCAGAGTTAGCGGCTCCTAAGGAAAACAGGGTATTGTGTCTCCGCATGTTAGAAATGTAGGACGCCTGGTCCAATGGTATAGAGCCACCGAGTGCGATACCTGGTTTCCCTAAGCTACTTACCAGGGCAAGTGGAACTTCCAACGTCCCAATAAATTACCCAAACACTCCGCTTGGATATCCTACCATCTCAGTCCACTTTACCAGAACGCCTTTGGAGGTTCGCCCCCAGGCATTAATTTCGGGTGTGGCCTCCAACATATTCACTGCACCACCCTCCTCGGCCACGACACAACCCACTTTGCCCAGGCCAAACTTTGATCCATCATCTTTCACTTTTCAAGTACCATCCTTTCCACCAGAAACGGCCCATTTCACTACCAATTCTTACCCTCAACAACCCCGGTATGAGTTTACCGTGGGACAGGAGAAAACTACAAAGAACCCTGAGCAAGACGAAATCACTCGGAACATGAGGAGCATGGAACAAAGCCTCAAGAATATATAAGGCTTAAGTTTTCAGAAGTGCGTATCCAACGTTGATTTATGTAAGTTCGCACATGTTCACCTACCCCTAGGTTTTAAAACTCCCAAGTTTGAGAAATATGATGTGCATGGGGACCTCATAGCCCACCTCTAGAGGTACTGTAATCAACTGAGAGGGCAGGTGGGAAAGAGGAGCTTCTCATGGCTTATTTCGAAGTGAGTCTAGTAGGCATTGCATCATAGTGGTACAGGGATCAGGACATATTTCGTTGGCACATTTGGGATGATTTGGCTTGAGATTTTTCAGTCCCTTTCAGTACAACATAGACATATTTCCCGACAGGAATTCTCTATCAAATCTCAAAAAATCTGAAAGTTTCTGAGAATATGCTGTTAAATGGCGCAAACAAGTGGCCAGGGTCAAGCCCCCGATAGATGAAACTCAAATATTTAGTGTTTTTCTACAAGCCCAAGAGGATGACTACTTTCAGAATATGATGTCTGCAATGGGGAAACCGTTTGCTAAGGCCATCAAGATTGATGAGATGGTCGAGAATGGTTTGAAAAAAGGGCGCATATTGAGCCAATCTGCCATAATAGCTACATCCAAGCAATTCAAAGCGGGTCTGGAGGTGTAGCAAATAAAAAGAAGAAGGAAGAAGTGGCAATGGCGGCTTCAGGTCTGAGAAACCCCCATCCACCCAGAGGTTACTTCTGTCCAAGCACACCACAACATTATTATCCTCACCAGGATGTAGCTTATGCTATGGCTCATCAACCTTATGCAGTGATGAACACCCAGCCATATGCTCAACCACACAACAATTTAACCAAAACTGAGCTCCACTTCCTAGAAATAACCCTCACCACCAAGGTCTATATAATCCCCGACCTCCACAAAATAACTTCCCATACAATGCCCGTGCTCGAGAGCCACCCAGAAGAATAAACTTCACGCATATTGGTGAATCATACTCTAGCCTTTTCCCTAAACTAGTCCAATTGAGGTTTTTGCAACCCGTACCCCAAACCAAACAAAACCTAGAATCCCCACCTATCGACATGGTGTTCGATGTGCTTACCACTCAGGAGCGAAGGGGCATGACATTGAAGATTGTTGGACCCGTAATAGGGAGGTTGAAAATCTAATAGAGCAAAAACAAATAGTACTAAAAGATGAAGAGATTCCTAATATGACCAATAACCCATTATTGGATCACAACAACGGGCCGGTTATTGGGATGATTTGCGAAGATAACGAGTTTGATCCTTCCTTGAAAGCCATCATTTCTATCGCTGATGTTAAAAAGAAGCCAAGGGTTGCTGCAAAACAAGACAAGGGGGAGAAGAAAAGTAAATCCACCCCTTAAAGTGCAGAAAAGACAGTGGAAACCAAAACAGGGGTAGTAACCCCTCAAGATGCCATTCTTTATGTTCCCCGAGGTCACAGGAAAGAACAAATGACATTTAGTCCTCCAAAAAGGTTCGAGCTGAATAAAGGACCTAAGATGTACGTGCCTAAAGGGACCTATGTGGTACGCGGGCCGGTAATTCCACCAAGGCTGAATGAGCCCATTGTTATTAGCTACAAACCACAGAAGCCCATGACCGACCCCATTCCCGTCCTATGGAATTACAATAAAGCGATAGTAACCTACAAGGGAAAAGATGTCCTAGGGGAAGCAAATAAAACTAACCCAGCTGAGAAGTGCCTTAACTTGGAGGATTTGAACAAAGCCAAAAAGAAGCGTTTCCCACTCAAGAAGCCCGTTATTGCTGAGGAGGCCGAAGAATTCTTCTATAAAATGAAAACTACCTACTACGAGGTTATAGACCAACTCCAGAAGTCTCCTTCACGGGTCTCAATTATGTATCTACTAGTAAGCTCAACTGAGCATTAGAAAGTGTTGATAAAGACCCTCAATGAAGCTTATGTTCCGATTGAAACCACTGTTGAACAACTGGAAAGGATGGCATAAAGATTCTTCGCAGTCAACCAGATTTCATTTAGCAAGAATGATTTACCCCCAAAAAGGGGCTGCCCACAACAAAGCCCTTTATTTTATAGTTAAATGTGAGGGGTACTATGTGAAAAGAGTCATACTGGATGGCAGATCCGGAGTTGATATCTGCCCTTTCTCAACTTTGAAAAGAACGAATATTCGGACTAAAAGAACCATGCCTAACAATGTTTGCGTATGTGCCTTTGATGGCATTAAGAGAGACACAATAGATGAGATCGATTTGATTTTAACTATCGGTCCTGTGGATTTCGAGGTAACATTTCAGGTCCTAGACATGGACACTTCTTATAATTTCCTCTTGATAAGGCCTTGGATTCACACGGCAGTGGATGTACCTTTCACTCTCCACCAGATGGTGAAACCTGAATATGAAGATCAGGAGATTGTGATCCACGGAGAGGACGAGCAATCAATTTATAGGGACCCATCAGTCCCATGTCTGGAAGCTAGAGAAGGTAGAGAACATATAGTTTATCAAGCTTTCGAGGTTGTGGTCACAGATCAATGTGAAGAAGGAAGCCCGTGTCCTCAACCCTTTCTCTTAAATGCGTTAATTATGGTCTCTAATGAAATGATCATGCATGGTTATAAACCCGGGAAGGGACTCGGGACATCATTTCAAGGTATCATAGAACCTATCACTCTGACTGCTAGCGAGAAGTTCTTCAATGTGGGTTTTCATGCCACGCCAGCTGATGTAACATGGGCAAATGAGCGAAAAACAATGATTGGGTCTTGCCTCAGCCGATCCTGCATCTTTTCAAAACATTCGTCAAGCCCAAGTACACAGAAGAGGAAGATGAGGCCTTCACGACCAAGGAAATTGAAGAAATCTCTTGAGTCATGAGGAAGATATTATATGAAACTCACATAGTCCAGCCAGGAGAAGGCTTGAGCACCACTGAGGTGCAGTATATGGGGCCCAATGCCAAGTTGCAAAATTGGAAGGCTACGCCGTTCCCAGTCAGGCCAGAATCCCGGTAGTCCGGTCTTGCCACCTTTTTTGTATCACGAGTTATTCTAGGGTGTAACTCGCATGTTTCTTTTAGTTTATTGTCTTTAAAATTCCAATGTAAACCCTGCTATCCTAAAAAATTCAATGAAATGAAATCAATATTTCATCGTTCATGAATCTCTCTCTTTATTCTTTCTGGTTTTTGTTACTTTTTCTTATTTCTTCTTTTTGTTCTAATAATGCGGATTTAAATAACATGACATGCTTGCAAACATCATACCCAGATCCAAACACGATGTTTAATTGTGAAGTAATGAATCAAGAACTCGAATATGATGAAGATGAGGCTTTTAGGGAAATAAATTGAGAACTAGAAAAATTTGAGAATAAGCCTAAGCCAAATCTTAATGAAATCGAGCCAGTTAATTTGGGTAGTTCAGAAGTGGTCCAAGAAACCATGATAAACATTCACACAGATGAAAGAACTAGGGATGCAGTGATCCAACTTTTGTTTGAATTCAAAGATGTGTTTGCTTTGACCTACGATGATATTCCAGGACTAAGTGTTGATTTAGTGGTGCACAAATTGCCAACTTACCCCGATTGTCCCCCTGTCCGGCAAAAACAGAGAAAGTTCAAAACTGACATTAGTGAAAAGATCAAAGAAGAGATCACCAAATAGTTAAAAATAGGTGTGATCCGAGTGGTCTGATACACCATATGGTTGGCTAATGTGGTCCCAGTGCCAAAGAAAGACGGGAAAATGAAGTGTGTGTTGACTATCGAGATCTGAATAAAGCAAGTCCCAAGGACAACTTTCCTTTTCCAAATATCCACATCCTCGTTGACAATTGTGCCAAACATGAGATAGAATCTTTCATCGATTATTATGCGAGATATCATCAGGTCTTGATGGATGAAGAAGATGCGGAAAAGACGACCTTCACCACACCCTGGGGTACCTATTGTTACAGGGTCATGCCTTTTGGTTTGAAGAACGCCGGGGCAACCTACATGAGAGCTATGGCTACCATCTTTCATGACATGATGTACCAAGAAATTGAAGTGTACGTGGACGATGTGATCATTAAGTCTAAGATGCAGGATGACCATGTTCGGGACCTAAAAAAGTTCTTCGAGCGTCTGCACAATTATGACTTGAAGCCAAATACTGCTAAGTGTGCATTTGGAGTTCCGTCTGGGAAACTTTTGGGATTTATGGTCAGTCACAGGGATATCAAGCTAGATCCAATAAAGATAAAATCTATTCGAGATTTGCCTCCTCTGAGAACCAAGAAAGAGGTCATGAGTTTGTTGGGAAGATTGAATTACATCAGCCGGTTCATTGCCCAGTTGACATCCACATGTGAGCCCATATTCAAGATGTTGAAGAAATATGCAATGATTAAATGGACAGATGAGTGTTAAGAAGCCTTTGACAAAATCAAAAAATATCTATCGAATCCGCCATTCTTGGTCCCATCCGAACCTGGGAGGCCATTGTTTTTATTTTTGACAGTCTTGGAGAATTCCTTCGGATGTGTCCTCGGGCAACATGATGTGGCTGGGAAGAAAGATCAGTAAATCTACTATTTGAGCAAGAATTTCACTAGTTACAAAGTCAAATACACTCTGCTGGAAAGGACTTGTTGCGCCCTAACTTGGGTCGCACAGAAGCTCAAGCATTACCTATTGGCCTACACACATCACCAGGTTAGATCCTTTAAAATACATACTCCAGAAGCCGATGCTCACAGGGAGGTTGGCAAAATGGCAAATCTAGCTCACTGAGTTCGACATAGTCTATGTCATTCGCACGACAATAAAAGCTCAAGCTCTAGCAGATCACCTAGCTGAAAATCCTACTGATGATGAATATTAGCCTTTGAGTACTTACTTTTTGGATGAGGAAGTGAATTCAGTTGAGGTAATTTCAGAGGACGCTAATGCTTGGAAAATGTTCTTTGATGGAACTATGAACACAAAAGGTCTCGGGATTGGGGCAATCTTGATTTCACCCACCGGTCAGCACTATCTAGCCACAGCCCGGCTTCGGTTTTTCTGCACAAACAACACTACTGAGTATGAAGCCTGCATTATGGGCATGAATATGGCAATTGACCAAGATGTGGAAGAATTGGTAATCATGGGAGATTTAGATATGTATATACGACAGGCTCAAGGAGAATGGGAAACTCAGGATGTCAAGCTTATACCATACAGGCAACATTCAAAAGATCTTAGCAAACGGTTCAAATTCGTTGAGTTCAGGTACGTCCCTCGATTTCACAATGAGTTAGCTGATGCACTTGCTACCTTGGCCTCGATGTTGTCGTATCCAGCAAATGTCCAAATTGACCCGTTGGAAATCCAAATTCGAGAAAGGAATGGCTATTGCAATACGGTTGAGGTGGAGGCAAATGTTCAGCCATGGTACCATATATATCAAGAGGTTTTTGAAAATAAAGGAATATCTCGAGCAAGCCCATGGAGATCAAAAGAGAACCATTAGAAGGCTTACTAGTGGCTTCTTCTTGAGCGGAGAAGTATTGTACAAAAGGACTCCAGAGTTGAACCTTTTCATATGTGTGGATGCCCAAGAGGCCGGAAGAATCATGAATGAAGTACATGCAGGAGTATGTGGACCTCATATGAATAGATACGTCCTTGCAAAGAAAATCCTTCGAACAACGTATTACTGGATCACCATGGAAAATGACTGCTTCAGTTTTGTCCGAAGATGTCATCAGTGTCAGGTGCACGGTGACCTGATTCATTCACCTCCCTCAGAACTACATCCTTCGTTAGCACCATGGCCATTCGTCACTTGGGTTATGGATGTCATTGGACCAATCGTGCCAAAAGCTTCAGATGGGCACAGATTCATATTGGTTGCCATAGATTGCTTCACAAAATGGGTTGAAGCAGTCACTCTCAAAGCTATAACTAAGAAAGTAGTGGTAGACTTCATGAACTCCAAGATCATTTGCCGTTTTGGTATCCCTACAACCATTATTATGGATAATGCTGCGAACTTGAATAGTCATTTGATGAGGGAGATATGTGAATAGCTTATGATCAAGCATTGGAATTCCACCCCTTATCGTCCCAAAGCTAATGGTGCCGTTGAAGCAGCAAACAAAAACATCAAGAAGATTCTTAGAAACATGATCCAGAGTTCAACACAATGGCATGAGAAGTTGTCGTTTGCATTATTGAGATATCGCACAACTGTGCGCACATCGATTGGAGCAACACCCTATCTATTGGTTTACGGCAATGAAGCCATAATACCTGCAGAAGTTGAAATACCATCTCTCCAAATCATTATTGAAGCTAAGATCGAGGATAGTGAGTGGGTCAAAACTCTCCTAGGACAGTTAACCCTGATTGATAAAAAGCAAATGGCCGCAGTCTGCCACGGGCAGTTGTATCAACAAAGAATGGCCCATACTTACAACAAGAAAGTACGCCCTAGGAATTTTGAAGTGGGGCAACTCTTTTTGAGATTTATTATCCCTCACCACCAGGAAGAAAAAGGAAAGTTCGCCCCAAATTGGAAGGGTCCGTACATTATAAGAAAATTGCTGCCAAAAGGGGCATTGTACTTAGGGACATTGAAGGAAATGATCCCGAAACAGTTGTAAATGCAAATGCAATCAAAAGGTATTATGTTTAATCCTTCTGCAACACTAATATTATCTAATTAGGATGACGAAGGTTTTGATTCTCTCTACCCCAAACACGTCAACCCTTTACTAACCCTTTGAGCCGGTTACCTTTCTTTGATTACCCTCTTTGCCGAAAACGTTTAAAGAAAAAAAATCAATCAAAAATCAAAACAAAATCAAAAACAAAGTTCCCCGAACTATGTTCGACTTGATTATGAAAGGATATATAGGCAGCCTCTCTCTAGAGTTCAGTCACACCAAAACAAAAATCCAAATTTCCCCAAAAATGAAAGTGGGGCAGATCTTATGATGGTTCGGTGATGATCCCACCTGAATGGTTCCAAACTTGTAATTCAATCCAAATTTTTTTACCCCAAATCCTATTCAAGTCCTTCTGATCAATCGGTGAGAATTTTCAAGAATCGAAGAATGTGGTTGCTTGGATCCGGTGCAACAAGATGAGAGAATTAAAATCAGAGAGTCTTATTGGTCAAAGCCCACATAGGCACTGTAAGGTGATGCTAAGTAGAGAAACTAAAAATGAGCGAGTCTTGTTAGTGAAAACTCGCAAAGAGCACTATAAGGCGACAGTGAGAAGAGAAATGAGAGAGGTTAATTGGAAACAACCCGCAAAGGGCGCTATTGATCGAAAAGAAGGAGTTTCTTACAACCATTGGCACTGAAAGAGTTCTAGCAAGGTTTTTAGGTTTTAAAACATGAGTCATGATGGGTTTATGAGATATTGAATAGTTGCGCAGATCGGGTATCCAGTCCAAGAAGTATGTCAAGTCTATTGAAGTCTGCATGCACTCCAGATAGGTCCTTCTTCCCTCCCCCGAAAGGGATACTTCTCTTTAAATTCATTATCTTGTCCTTTGTTTACTTTTCTTTGAATCCCTTTCGGTTTAATCCTCCTCCGAAACTAATACAAAGAAAATATGGCAAGATTAGTTTTACAGGGTTCTGCTTAGCAAAACCCAAGTAAAAGCATCATGCTGATGATCCAAAGTTCAAGTGCCCACAAAGGCAAAATATGATGAAAGGCTAAGCCCCACACGGGTGAACCATCATATGAAAGTTTGAAAAGTCAAAATCCTTGGTTCTAAAAGAGATGTCGGTCTCCAGAAAGCCAGCGAGCAGCCAAGATTTTCATCAAAAGAGTCAGGCCAAGATCAAAATAATCAAGGCCAAAAAATCAACCACTGTTTCAAACTAACGATTGTTCTTTGTTTGAAAATAGGAAACAGGTGTAACTAAAAGCAACCTTACGAGAAGCAGGTGTAACCAAAAGGAAACTGCGCAAGGGCTAGAAACAACTTTCCAGCAACAATACAAAAAAGGGAAGTCCCTTCCAAAATTCTTCCCTGCATTCACTCATTCCATGAAATAAAAAAAATAATAATAAAAAAAAAGCAGAAAAAATTCAAAATCATGGTAGTCTAGGGTCCCCAATCTCTAGCTATATTTTATTTTAGACATAGGGTCTCCACTCCCTAGTCGCTTTTCCAACATAGGGTCTCCACTCCCTAGTTGAAGTTATTTTAGATAAAGGGTCTCCACTCCCTAGTCGCTTTTCAAACATAGGGTCTCCACGCCCTAGTTGAGTTTATTATAGACAAAGGGTCTCCACTCCCTAGTCGTTTTTCCGACATAGGGTCTCCACTCCCTAGTTGATTTTATTTTAGATATAGGGTCTTCACTCCCTAGTCGTTTTTCCAACATAGGGTCTCCACTCCCTAGTTGAGTTTATTTTAGACATAGGATCTTCACTCCCTATTCGCTTTTCCAACATAGGGTCTCCACTCCCTAGTTGATATTTTTTAGACATAGGGTCTCCACTCCCTAGTCGCTTTTCCAACATAGGATTCCCGCTCCCTAGTTGATTTTATTTTAGACATAGACACTCCCTAGTCGCTTTTCCGACATAGGGTCTCCATTCCCTAGTCGAAGTTATTTTAGACATAGGGTCTTCACTCCATAGTGGCTTTTCCAACATAGGGTCTCCACTCCCTAGTTGATTTTATTTTAGACATAGGGTCTCCACTCCCTAGTTGTTTTGTCTAATATAGGGTCTCCACTCCCTAGTTGATGTTATTTTTAGACATAGGGTCTCCACTCCCTAGTCTGCTTTTCCAATATAAGGTCTCCACTCCCTAGTTGATTTTATTTTAAATACAGGGTTTCCACTCCCTAATTTCTTTTCTCAAGGATGCACAAGCCTGATTTTATTGCTTTCAATAAAAAAAGTAGTTTAGATTTTGTTACAATAACTCACAAAATATTCCTAGTAAAAACTGGGGCCGAAAATTTCGTTTGTTTGTTTGCTTTGGTGCCTGAACATGTTTTTACCGTGAGGCACAAGGTTTGAGATAACCAAAAGAAGAAGTATCAACCTTAATAAAATAAAGGAAGAACAAGAAAAGAAGTTGAACTCAAAGTGCAGAAGCAGAGAAAAAATGTGGACCGCTCAAGACATGATTGAAGTCACAAGCAGTCACATATCCTGTCTTGATCCGAAAAGTTTAAGAAGAATGGACCAATGGTTGCAACCAACAAGCATCAAGATTCACATCAGAGTCTATAGGAAGAGCCATCTAAGACTCAAGATCAAGCTATTGAAGGTTTATAGATAGGAATATTGTAACTTGTAGTTAATAGACTTAGATAGTTTAGCTTTTCATCTTTTATTTCGATAAATTAAGGAGCTCAGCAAGCAGAAACAACAGCAACAACAGTAAAATCACAGTTTCTCGATAGTCCCAACTATCAAAACTTCCAGAACTACACTGACTTAATTCCTTTATAGCCAAGGATATGTAGGCAACCTTTGAAGAAAGTTTCGGTCAGACTCTTTCAAAAAATATTTCTCATGGAGTTCCAAACAGTCAAAAATCCCTCATAGTTGCTCATTTTATCTTTGCCCGAAACGCGTTATATTTTCGAGCAAAGATAAGCAGCTGTGAGCATGTGATTTTTGCCCTATACAAAATACTCCTATAAAATCCCAAGAAAATAGATTTTTTTCTTAATTATTTGCCATATTTCAAAATTTTAAAGAATTTTTATTAATTGTTTGTATGTGCATGTTTAATTTTTATTTAAATCATAAAAAATATCAAAAATATCATGTATTGCATTTAGGCTTTATTTTTATATTTTTAGGATTAACCAATAATTATTTATTTTATAAAAATCAAAAATTACAAAAATATCTCATTTTACATTTTTACCTTTTAATTTTTAGGTTATTGATTTTTTTTCTTTAATTTAGAATTAAATAACTTTTATAATT
Source organism: Nicotiana glauca (assembly GCA_026770625.1). Classification (NCBI taxonomy): domain Eukaryota; kingdom Viridiplantae; phylum Streptophyta; class Magnoliopsida; order Solanales; family Solanaceae; genus Nicotiana; species Nicotiana glauca. The sequence goes on from MU683709.1 coordinate 230,252, forward strand.
ATTTTAATTAGGTAATTGGTTTAATTTTATAACTTAGATAATTTAGAATTTTAATTTTAGGATTTTTAATTAAAGAAAAAAAAAGAGGAATAAAAAGATGGGTCTTTCAATTGGGTTGGTGTTATATCCAATTCAATCCAAAATCTCAGCCCAACTCCGTCCCAAACCCAGGCCCAAATAATTAGTCCACCCGATCCACCCCTGTTTTAAACCAAACGACACCGTTTCCTACCCTTTCAATCACAGCCGTTGGATTTCTTTGATCCAACGGCTCGGAACTGATATCTCATTTGATATATATCTGTCTTAAAGCCGGTCAACCCCCCCCCCCCCCAAACTCCTAACACCAGACCAGTTCATCTCTCTCATACCCTCCATTAAAAAATCCTAGCCGCCCTAAAATGCATTGCAAGCTCCGCCCTCTTCTGCGGTGGTACGCTGGCCAGAAATCGCCTCACGACGACGGACCGCCACCAATCTCTCCCAAATTTACACCCTGAAATCCCCATCCCTTCCTGATTCTAAATCCCCGATTAGTTTTTCCCAAATCCCCACCGAATTGCTCGAATTTCAAATCTAAGATTCAAACCAAAAAACCCTAACTCCGCCAAATCACCCCAAAATCATACCCCACAATTCTCACACCCCTATAAACACTAAACCACTATCAATTCCCCGAAAATCCTGGCCAATATCTCTAAATTTTTAATATGAGCTTGTACCCTTTTTTCTCCGATCAGAGTTGGCCATTTGAACCCCAAACTTTCATTAGCCGACTGTTTTCATTCAGAACAGTCGATTAATGCTAGTTCAATATTTATATTGCCCCTTAGCTTCCAAGATTGGTCCAGTTTGCTTTGTTTGGTCAGTCCAGACACAAGCTGGTAACCCTCTCCGCTTTCCTTTTCCTTTTCTGAGAACCCCTATCATCTCTTTTCTTTTTATTAGTTTTATGTTTGTTTGTCTTTGCGTGTTTATGATTGCATATTTCAGTTGGGCTATTTTAGGTTCTCTTTTCTCTAATTCACAGATCTTTAGTTTTGTTTGGTATTTGTTTTTGTTTACTAGATTAATTAAAAAGAAAAAAGAAAAAGCATGTTTCTAATTGCTCGAATTTAGTTAGCCTAGAGTTCATTTCTGAGGTTCAGTATTTCAAATGATTGTTCTGTTTTTCTAAATTGATCTAATGTCTTGTTTTAGGTGAATTAACAAGTTTTTAGGCTGTTTGTTGTTTCATTTGTTTAAGTTTTACAAACTGATATAGGTTGAATTCTAGGTTTTCCTTGCGAATGCATCTTTGATTTTGTTTTGATTACTGTTTAAGAGCATTAATTTTTAGGTTCAGTTTAGGTTTAGGTTTAATCAGTTAAGCATTTCTATTTGTTGGTTTAGATAGCATCCATTTGATTCTCTTAGGCATTTTGATTCAAATCTCCAATCCTTTCTAGGTTTGTCTTTGTTCGTCCTGATTTGAAAATCAATAAAACTTTAGGGACTTAATTGAACCAAAAAAGTTTAGGTAAAGATAAAATAAGCATGAATTTAAAGGATAAAATTGGAGTTTCACATTAGGTAAAAATCAGGAAGTTCCAGAATTTAGGACAGATTTCCCTATTCTTAGCAAATGCTGATTTTGGATAAAGAAAAAGAACATACAGCTGTCAAAAGATGATGTAGTAGGTTAAAATATGCCTTTTTTATGCTTTTTGGGTATACTCTATAAAAAAAAAATATTCCCTCACTCACACACACACACAAGCATTAGCAATTATTAGCATTATTCTCTGCCTAAAAGTTCTAAAAAATGGAGAATTAGAGCATCATTTTACTGCATAAAAAGTTCCCTTTCCAGAAAATCATAAAAAGGTTTCCAAAACTTTTTCATTTTGTTCACAAGCTAAAATATGATTTTGAAGTAGGGGGTCTTCCTTGGTTTCTATAGCCGGAAATTTCTGGATTCAAGTTTTTTTTTTTGTTTGGGTTCAAATATCTAATTTCTTTGGGTTGCTGTTGCTGTTGTTTGAATTCTGCTTCTTCAAGCTTCAGTTGATTTCTTTTGTTCACCAGCTTACTTTCTGGTTCATTACTCTTGTTCAAGGTACTATGCTCAACCTTTTATATAAAGTTTTATTTTAAATGATATGAAACTGAAGTTGTAAGGATTTACATGATAATGCATTCCCATGTTAATTGTTTCATTAGGTTAAGTTGAGGTTAGATTGGTTTCTTCTTTTACAATTTTAAATATTAAGTACAAAATAATCTGGTTTGGTCAGTTTTTTATGCTTGGATTTTATTCTGAAGGTGTCTTGGGTGTAAAAGATGATATTTTTTTTAGTATTTTCTTCTTCTTTGAGTAGCGGCTGTGCTTAAATCATTTTTGCTTTTATTCTCTTTCTGATTGATGGTTGTTTTAACGTCATTTGGGATTTATTTGCAAACCACTAGCCAATACCTACATATTTGAGTCACTAGTTGATCAAATCATTAGGTTCCAAGGCTAAGAATCTAAAAATTTTACCATTTAAACCTGCTGAAATCTAGTGTCGTTTATGTGAGAGGCCCAGCTTTGATGGATAAACAATGCCCAAAAGAGGCAGGTGTCCACTGGTTCATCAATGGTAGGAGAGTTATAGCAAATTAGCAGTTAGAGTAGTATTCTATGTACTTAATAGGATATCATGTAATATTTCTAGATTTTTTTTTCTTAGAAAATTTGATTCTATATGAAGTACTGTAATGAGTAAGACTTTCATTTTGTATGAATTATCGATAAGAGTATTCATAATTATGGTGGTATAATGGGTTTGGTTGAGAGCCCCAATCCGCAAGGGTATAAAAAAAGGGCTATCCTTGGATCAAGTGGGGCTGAACTTGAGGACCAATTGAATATTGAGCCATGAAAAGAATCTGGACCTAGGCCTTTGGGGCGGGGACATAAGCCCAAAATCCAGGCTTCTCTTTTTCATGATATAAATGTATGCTTCTTTTATTTTGTAAATCATCTGATTAACTTTCGAAATTAGAAATGCGTTTTGATCTTTAATATCATGAATTCTTTACTTAAGCGGCGAATCGAAATGCCTTGGTTATAAATGGGCAGATTTAGTTAAATGCAAAGGTAGATAGGCCCAGCTAAAAAACACATAGCAACTGGGCCCGCCTAAATTTAAACCCAATGTGGGCTGCTTGATTCAGATTCAATATGATATCCTGAAGCCTTTTGACTTCTGGACCAAACCATGAGCCCAATTACAGCTTTCAAAGTTGAATTGTTTAAGTAGTGAACCATTGTTGGCCTAAAACAAATTGCTCAAGAGTAATTTGAGAGCTTAGTCTTAAGTTAAGAAAAGTCTTAATATGAACTTCAATAAGGATCCCCTAGCTTTATTTAACTAAAAAATGCAACTCCCTTTGATAAAATAAGCTGAGGCGCGCCATGCCCAAACAAAACCTATAAGTCATGGCCCTTATAAAATTAGATCAAGAGTTAACCCTCGTAAAAAAGGTTTGAGGCGTGCCATCAATTAAGTCATCCACGGCCCTCACAAACGTTGCTATTAAAATGAAACCTTTGTAGATGCTTTACGCGTTCCTTGAATAATTCATCATAGCTACGGGTACAGTTCCCGTGATGTAGTTGTAATTTTTAAAATCCGGGTGTGCATTTCATGTGATCCAATTTCAATCTTCAACAATGTTAAATAAAGCGTGTTGCAAACCACGAGAGTATTTCATGTAGCGTGGTTCATGGCGCATTTTAAATAGTATTGAATCTTCCTAAAACAATTAAAAGCGGTTTATAAAGGCGAAAAATGCACAATAGGTTAAAATATGTATTTAGGTCAATTTTGATAGTTTAAGCGACCGTGCTAGAACAACGGAATCCTGGAATGCCTAATACCTTCTCCCGGATTAACAGAATTCCTTATCTAGAATTTCTGATTTCGCAGACTTTTGAATAAAGTCTAAATTTCCTCGATTTAGGATTTTAAAATAAACCGGTGACTTGGGACACCAAATAAACTATTCCAAGTGGAAAGTCTAAAAAATTAAATAAAATAATTCCATTTTAAATAATTTTACTTTAATTGGAAAAACTCTCATACTCCTTGTGTCTAGTAAAAAGGAGGTGTGATAAGGTCAAATTATCGAGGAGGCAAAATAGGAGACCGAGCATGATATGCAGAGCAGATATTCTCATTTTTTGGCACTTCAAGCATGATTCTAAACCCATTCAAGGATGACCATTTGTTTAAAAGGGGAAGAATATAATGACCTTGCCAATCGTTTCGTGAATTTGAGTCTTGTTCCCATATTTGATGTACCTCATATGTGTATTTGATATTTGATGACTTTCAGGGATTGTTGAGTTTGGTTTCGAAAAGGTTTAAGAATATTTGGAACATTTAGTCTTTGAAAGCTTAACTTGTTAACAGTTGACGAAGATTTGATTTTTGAGTACACACTCTCATATTTGTGGTTTGATAGTTCTAATAAGTTTTTATAATGGTTTTGAACTTAGTGGTTTGTCCTGGTTTAAATTTGGAGGTTTCTAGAATATTTAGGCTCAATTTACTAAAAGTTGGGAATTTAAAGGTTTGAAGAGTTTATATTTGACCCGGAGTTGACTTCGTTATTATTGAATTTTGATTGATTTGGTTGATTGGAACTTGTTCGTGACGGTTGGTTGGAATCTGGAATGTTTAGGCATGGTTAGAACATGTTTGTGGAAGTTATAAGTTTCGGAACTTAAGAGATGGATTTTGGACGCCGATCTCGGTTTTGATATTATTCATAAGTTTTGAGCCTTTAGATAAGTTTAGGTTAGGCATTCTGACTTGTTTGTATGAGTGAATAAGGTCCCCAGAGGTTCGGGTGCATTTCGAATAGGTTCTGGACTATTTTTTAATAGAGTGGTAATTTTGGTATTTGTGTGTCGCTCCTGCAAAGGTTTTAATGCAGGTGTGAGGCTGCAGAAGCAAAGATGGGAATGCACCAGCAAGGAATGGCTGGGGGACTGGAAGTCAGCAAATGTAGAGTTTTGCATATATGGGAGTCCACAGATGCAATGGAATATGCGTAGAAGCGCAGGTAGTTAGGCTTAGGGAATTCTCAAAGATGCGAGGAATAGTTCACATAAGCGGCTAAGTGCGTCGCAGGTGCAAGATGCCTGATATGAGGGTTTTAAGTCATGTTTTTGTCATTTGTCATTATTTGGAGTTTTAGAACAATGCTAGAAGCGATTTTAGGAAGATTTCCATCATTATTTTGTGGGTAAGTAAGTAAATGCCATTTTAATTTGACGATATATATTGAATTTTTATGGATTTATACACTTTAATCATGAGATTTTGAAAGAAAAATTGGATGTTTTGCCTACAACTTAATAGAATGGATTTTGGAAATTAGAATGTCGATTTGAACTTGATTTTGGAATCTAATCATATATTTGGACTCATGGGATTATGTATAGTTAGGATATATACCTTGCCTGGGGTGTTGACCATATGCGCCCCGGTTAACTTTTGTTGACTTTTTGAAATTGAATAAAGATTGAAACTTTAGTGTTTGAAATAGATGTCTATGGCTTTGTTTGATATTATTGAAATATTTTTTATTTGATTCAAGCCGGTTGGAGGTGATTTCTAAGGAGAAGGCGTTCTTGGATAATTTAGCTCGTTTGAAATGAGTATCTTCCCTAATCATGTATTGGAGAATACTCCTTAGGATGTGACCATATTTGGCTAATTGAAATGTGTGAAAAGCAACGTATATAGAAGGTGACGAGTGTATATGCGGATGCCATATATGATGTTGATCGGATTGGACCTTTGGCTTCTAGTATGCCTTGTTTGAACTGTGTACTTCTTATGGTTTTTGTTTTAGTCATTCTTATGACTCGATGAACTCCTCGAATCATGTTAGAGACACTACATAGGCTTTGATATCTTTTTTGAGTATGATACTTGTTATTATATTGTGTACTCACCTAATCTGAGTTGTAATTGTGTATACTTACACATGTATATACTTTAGCATATTATTTACCTCAGTCCTTGAGTATGTGACTTTATACTTGTCTGTATACATGAATTTTTGTATATGTTTTCTGTGATATGAAGTAGTTTAAGAGAACATGAGTTGTTAATGCGAATGTTGTGATTATTGCACATGAGATGTCCATGCAGTTTGTGCATAAGGATCCATCCCCTTGGGCCGTCCTCCTATGTTTCTCCTTGATGATGTACACATGGATTATGAAAAATGATCAGTGTTTGGACTTTTTGTATCTTCTCTATGTTCAAACTCCTTGGATGTATACATATTTTTACTATGTATCTTCTCTATACTAGCCTCAGAATGTATATATATCTTTTATGCATATCTCCTCTATATACGTATTTAGTTGATGTAATGATTCACATAGCATATATTCTCTATATGTCAACTCATTTTACCTTGATCTGCTATTCTTGCATATCCTCTTAATATGTTAGAACTGTTAGTGTGTTTACCATGCTTAGATTCTGGTACTGTTGTTGTGTACATATATATTCATAAAATATACATGTCTGATTAGTGAGTATCATTGACCATTTTCGCTACTAACTCACGGAGGTTAGTCATGATACTTATTGTGTAGATATGTCACGACCCGGATTTCCCATCATCGGGAGTCGTGATGGAGTCTACTGTCGGAGCTAGGCAAGCCAAACGTTTAAGGACACATTTCGGATTCCATTCACACAATAATAATAACGGAAGCAGATAAAATTAAGCGGAAGACTTCTTAAATATTTAAATAACTAAAAACAGAAATACGAAAGCTTAAGAATATACTTCTACCCAGTATCTGGTGTCACTACTCACGGACTACTAAGGAGTACTAAAACAAGAGTCTGAAAGAAATACATATAAATGTCTGTCTCGATACAAGGAAAACAAACAATACTATGGAAAGGGGCTCCGGCATGCGAACGCTAGCTAGACTACCTTGGAAGTCCCTGAACTGAAATCAGCGCATGAGCAATACTACTACTGAGGTCCAAAAGCTGCTCCTGGATCTGTACAAAAAGATGCACAGAGTGTAGCATCAGCACAACCGACCCCATGTGCTGGTAAGTGCCTGGCTGGCAAAGTAGTGACGAGGCTAGACAGGACCTACCGAAAATAACCTATGCAGATATATATGCAATAGCATGAAAATATACAGCATTTAAACAACTAGGAGGGAGGGGAGCATGCTGTGGGGGTATGACAATTCAGACTTAGATTCAACGAATAAGGAAATGAAACCGTGCAACAACAGATAAAGAAGACAGGAAACTCCACATATGAAATCAAGCACACTCAATCCATACTCTGTTGGGGCGCGCAACCTGATCCTCAAATATATCTGTTGCGGCGAGCAACCCGATCCTCAAGTATATCCGTTGCGGCAAGCGACCCGATCCTCAAAAATATCTGTTGCGGCGAGCAACCCGATCCTCAAATATACCTATTGCGACGAGCAACCCGATCCTCAAATATATCTGTTGCGGCGTGCAACCCGATCCTCAAATATATCTGTTGTGGCGTGCAACCCGATCCTCAATATTTTATTAACACCGTTGCGGCATGCAACCCAATCCTCAACATTTAATACCAAGAACTCACCCACCAACGACCGCAACTCAAGTGCGAGGGGAGTAATAACAATCACAAGAAAATCCCGGCAAGGGAATACAAATAACAATTCAATCATCCCGGCAACGAGGAATACAATAAATACATACGTCCCGGCAAGGGACTAATCGCTACACGATCCACTTTTAATTACCTATTTCTCGAGTAACAATTTCTAGTCCGAGCCAGTGCTCCAAAGCCAAACCAATCACAAACCTTCCTCAACTATTCTCATTATATTATGCTTATCAACCCAAGCAAGAAAGATGTACCATTAAATCCGGATCCAACACATATAAGACTCACGGTCATGCTAGACTCTGGTGCATAGATAACCGTCACCATGCCTATACACCGTACTCCACATTTAGCAAGTAGCAATTAACACCCTAATCCTAATCCCTCAAGCCAAAGTTAGAGCAAACACTTACCTCGAAAGCTCCAAACTCAACTCACGCCTCTAGAATAGCTTTACCCCTCGAATTCGCCACAAAACTGCTCAAATCTAGTCATAAATTACTCAAATGTATCAACAAATGCTAGTTAAATCAATTTGAATGCATAAGAATTAATTTTCCAAAGTTTTGCCCAAAAATTCCCAAAACGCCCCCGGACCCATGTTGTCAAAGCCCGAGGTTTGAACCAAAATCCAGTTACCCATTCCCCCACGAGTTCATATATATGTTTTGTTTTGAAATCGGACCTCAAATTGAGGTCCAAATCCCCAATTTAGTGAAAACCTAAGTTCTACCCAAAATCCCCATTTTCACCCACGGAAAACCTTGATTTTAAGATGAAAACATGATAAATGATGTTAAAGATTGAAGAAATTGAGTAAAAGTTGACTTACAAATGATTTGGAGAAGAGGGAGTTCGTGAAAAATCGCCAATGGGTGTTTGGGTTTTGAAAATATGAAAAATGAAGCTTCAAAATCGTCTAAGTATGAAATATGCAGGTGCAGGTATCGCAATTGCGAAGCTGGGTTCGCAATTGCGAGCCCAGCAGGCTTGGGATTTGCAAGAAATCAGTTCGCATTTGTGAACTATAGCCAGCCCAGGGGTTTTCGCAATTGCGACCTAGAACTTTGCATTTGCGAACAACCCCAGTTCCGCTTTTGCGAGGAAAAGATCGCATTTGCGATCCAAGCCCAGGTCGCCAGACCTCGCATTTGTGGCCAAAGTCTCGCATTTGCGAGCTACCTCTTCGCAATTGCGAAGATCACAGATTCTTTCCTAAGGCTAAAATGCAACCCAACGCTTATCCAAAACTCATCCGAGCCCTCGGGGCTCCAAACCAAACATGCACACAACCTCAAAAATATCCTACGGACTTACTCGTGCGATCAAGTCGCCAAAATAACATCAAGATCTATGGATTAAGCCTCAAAACACATAATTCTTCTTTCAACTTTCATAAACTTCAAATTTCCCATTTTTAGTCCAAAACACGACAAACGACGTCCGTTTTCAACCAAACTTTACAGAAAGCGCTTAAACAACAAATATGACCTGTACCGGGCATCGGAACCAAAATACGAGCCCAATACCATTACTTTTTGATCAAGTTTCATTTTCATTTTTCTTAAACATTTTCAGAAAACAATTTCACCGAAAAATTTATTTCTCGGGCCTGGGACCTCGGAATTCAATTCCGGGCATACGCCCAAGTCCCATATTTTTTACGGACCTTTCGAGACCGTCAAATCACGGGTCCGGGTCCGTTTACCAAAAATATTGACCAAAGTCAACTTTAATCATATTAATATCAAAATTCTTCAAATCTTTTACATAATTCATATATTTCAACATAAAAACTTTTCGGCTGCGCGCCCGAACTGCGCACGCAAATCGAGGCATCTAAAAGTTAGGTTTTCAAGGCCTCGGAAGCTCGGAATTACTAAGAAAATAAGTGATGACCCTTTGGGTCGTCACAAGATAGTATTAGTTATACGAATACTACACTCTGCGCTTAATTGTGTAGATCTAGGAGTTAAACGCTAGTGAGCATTGGAATTCGTGATTGTTGTTGTGGAGACCCGATGTTAGAGTCGCACCCTGATCGTAGTCCATAGTGTCTCCTTCTGTTATTTTACTATTGTTATTGATTCAGTCGTTATATTGTATTGTCAGACTTGTATTTATATGTTATAGCTCACGAGTCTGTGTTACGAGTTTTTGGGGAATTGTTGTAGTGGTTTAATAGTTGTCTATGCTATTAGAACTTTAGACTCTTCTATTTTGGTATTATTATTATTATTATTATTAGTTGTCTATGCTATTAGAACTTTAGACTCTTCTATTTTAGTATTTTTTTTTTTCGCTTTTGTTTTTTGATTGGCTTGCCTAGCAAATGATTTATGCACCATCACGTTCAGTGGTAGTTTTAGATTGTTACAGTGATACTTGATTAGTCGTGGAGTTATATCGTCTCTTACGAATTTACTCCTGTGTTGTACTTTTTTGTTCTAAAGTTTCATGATTATTTAACTCGTACGTGTGATGACCCAAAAGGTCACCACTCATTTTAAAAATAAATTATGTGTTCCAAAACCTTAAAACCTCCTTTTTGTTTCACCTAGATTTGTGTGCGTAGTCCGAACGTGTATTCAGAAAGCCATTATGTGAAAATCTGTGAAAATGATGCATTTTGCCTTTATAATGAATTTAGATTGACTTCGGTCAATATTTTGGGTAAACGGGCCCGGACCCATGATTTGATGGTCCCGGAGGATCCGTAGAAAAATATGAGACTTGGGCGTACGCTCGGTATCGAATTCTGAGGTCCCAAGCCTGAGAAATAATTTTTTAAAAAAAAATAATTTATGGAATATATATGAGTTTTTGGAAATAAAATATGTTTGAATTTAATGGTATCGGACCCGTATTTTGGTTTTGGAATCCGGTACAAGTTTAAAATAATAATTTGGTTGAATCTGTAAAATTTGGTAAAGATCTGGATTGTTTTGGTATAAAACGGACTTAAAGTTGAGAAATTGAAATTTTGGGTGTTCTTGGATGATTTCATAAATTTGGGGTTCAATTCATAATTGTTGATGTTATTTTGATGATTTGATTGCACGAGCAAGTCCGTATGATGTTCTTAGGTTGGTGTGCATGTTTGGTTTGAAGCCCCGAGGGATCGGGTGAGTTTTGGATAGGCCACGGAGTGAAATTTGCACTTAGGAAATTACTGCTATGTTGCAAGTCTGCAGGCTTCGCACCTTGCTCGAAAATGCAAGATCGAAAATGCAAATAAAACATCGTAAATGCAAAAGACAGACTGGGCAGGCCTGATCGCAAATGCGGAGGACCCTAGTCGCAAATACGAACCCCTCAGAAATATGGTGTGGTCGCAAATGCGATAAAATCTTTGCAAATGCGAAGAGAACAGTCTTCTGAAGGGTTCGTAATTGCGAACCGTGGTCGCAATTGCGACATCTGCGACCTGCAAATTCATAACTTAGCCGAAAATCTTTTATTTTTCAAACAATTTGAAAACCTACAAATATTTGGGCAATTTTTCGAAGACAAGTACTCTTCCAAATCGATTGTAAGTCATTTCTAACTTGTGTTTATTAATCTTTATCATCTTTCTCATGATTTCAACTCAAAATCAAAGATTTTCATGAGGGAAATCGGGTGTTTTGGGTAGAAATTAGGTTTTAAAAATTTTGGGAATTTGGACCTCGATTTGAGGTCTGATTTCAAAACAAATTATATATTTGAGTTCGTGGGTGAATGGGTAATCGGGTTTTGGTTTGAACCTCGGGTTTTGATCATGTGAATCCGGGATCGATTTTTGACTTTTTGGGAAAAACTCTAGAAAATTTATTTTCATGCATTAGAATTGATTCATTTAGCCTTTATAGATATAGTTAAGTAACCTGTAGCTAGATACGAGCGAATTGATGGTGGAATCAAGAGGTAAAGTGGTAGTTAAGGCTTGAATTGTGTTTGTGGCATCAAGGTAAGTGTTTGGTCTAACCTTAGCTTGAGGGATTAGGAGTTATGTCTTATTTTTTATGTGTTAATTGTAGAGTACGGTGTATATGCATGGTGACGAGTATCTATATGTCGGTGTCAAGCATGGCCGTGAGTCTAGTATTTTCATTGTTGTGACTGCGTTGTGATTTACTCATTCCTAATATGATGATTATCATTGTTGCTTCCCTTGCCGAGATGCTATTGTTTTTAATATTGTCTCCTTTGTCGGGATGTTGTTGTTATAATCTTGTTCCCTTGCCGAGATGTTGCTGTTATACTCTTGTTCCCTTGCCGGGATATTGTTGTTATACTCTTATTCCCTTGCTAGGATTCCTTGCGATTGATGTCGATATATGAAAGGAGCGGGTAGCACACCTGCACCGAGATATATAAAATAAGACCGGGTTGCACGCCTGCAACGAGATATATGTAATGGGAGAAACGAGATATATGAAATGGGAGCGGGTTACACGCTTGCAATGAGATATATGAAATGGGATCGGGTGGCACGCCGCCGTGGTAATATTTGAAATGGGATCGGGTTGCACGCCTGCAACAAGAAAGAGATGAAAGTGAATATTGTGTTTGTTTTCTTATTCTTGTTAGTAGTTGATTTTTGTTTCTTTACACTCCTCTTTGGTAATTTGTTGTTATCTGATATTCCCCGCAGTATGTTCTTCCTCCTCCCCATATTTAACTGTGAATATCTGCTTTTATTTTCCGTTATAGATTATTTAACTGCCCAGGTTTATTTGGTAGTCTGGTCCTAGCCTCGTTACTACTACGCCGAGTTTAGGCTAGGCAGTTACCAGCACATGGGGTCGGTAGTGTTGATACTACACTCTGCACTGTGTGCAGATACTGATATTGGAGCATTTGGACCGCAGTGAGGGTGCTGTCTTAAGTTCATTCAGGCGACCCGAGGTAGTCCCGCAGGCGTCCGCAAGCCTTGGCGTGTCCCTCTATCTTTCTCTACTGTTTTTTCTATGTATTTCTAAAATAGATTGTATTATTTTTTTTTCGGACCTTTATTTGTAGTACTCTTAGACAATCTGTGAAATTGTGACACCAGATCTGGGTAGCTGTTAGTTATGAAATTTTGTTGGTAATATTTAAATCATTACATTCCTTTTCTTCCGCTTATGTAATTCCACTGTCTATATGATGTTTTTCACCATTGTCGAAGGATTAAAACATAAGAAATGAGTTAAGTAATTAGAACAATTGGCTTGCCTAGCTTCCATTAGTAGGTTCCATCACGACTCCCGAGGGTGAAAAATCCCGGTCATGACAAGTTGGTATCAGAGTTGTAGGTTACTTAGGTATCAAAATTCATGGACAAGCTTATTAGGGTATTTACCATGAAAATGGTAACAACAATTAAATTTGTAAATGGGATTCTAAAAATACATGATCTATTCTCAAACTAGTCATCAGGGCAGTTGATGCTAAAAATGTTAAGTATAACGATAAAATGCCGGCCAAGACAAAGCAGTAAGAAAATCGAAGGGGCCTGCTGGCCAGATATAGAGTAGGTTGATGGAGGCCTCGGGGCTGAGGCTCGAGCCGGGATCGTGCTATCGGGTACAGTCGGGGAAGGGATAACAAGAAAAAATATGATTAAGGCTCTTTAGGGCCATTGCATAGCTAGACCGGTGTATAAAAAGTAAGAAAATAATGAACGCGAGGTAGCCTAGGGCCAATGAGAATATATGGCTTAGAAGAAAAGAGAGAGAGAGAGAGAGATATTATTACACTTATGGAGAAAATAGAGCAACTCCCAACCCTCTACAAGGAGGGGCGAGTCCCCTTTATATAGGAGGGGAGTCTCGGTTATAAGTACATGGAGAATAAATGCAAAGTACGGTGATGGGATGGATTGACATGATGCCATAGCATAGGCTCTAAATAGGCCGGGTCTGTCAGATATAGTTGTGTGCCTTGGGGGTTTCTTCCTCTATCCTGGCTTTGGCCTTTGCTTCCGCCGAGTTGGGGTTCAACGATCCCCGAGGTTGAGAGTTCGGTCGCAATCTCCTGCTCTCGAGACCTCAGGACATACTTCCAAAATGTTTAGACAATAAGAAATCGAGCCTTCCGATTTCGTTGTATACAGATAGTCTCCGCATTTTCCATGTCGAAGAGATAGGAAATGATTCTGACACTTGACTCCTCGAGCTTCTTTTGGCGACGTCATACTGATGATGCGACCTCTGGCTCACACTTTTTGGCCTCATTCATTTCATTCTTTTTGTTTTTTCTCCCCAAGGTATAGGTGCCACTGTCGGTCAATCTTCCGATGCATGGATGACCGTGCCACAATCTGCTATAAATGGGGGGTGCCCTGGCCTTGTTTTTTACCATCTCACAGTTTCTGCTAGCTTGCTTGCCTTTTCTTTTCTTATCTCCTTCTTCCCCCTTTGAACATCATGGCTATGGTTTCTGATCTAAAAGTCATTTCGAGGAGCTTCCTTGGACTATCTTGTGGCCTTCTACCGGAGCTCAAGATGCAGATATACCATCCTGCTACCACCGTGGTTGTTGATATGCCAACCTTTGCCGCTACTACTGGGTCGAGGTGATGATAAATGGGGAGTCGGTTCCTCCCTCATGTAGATAGTTGCTCGGACTATGCACCACTTCTCAAAAGGGGGCTCGAATTATACACTGCTGCTCACCTCCGTACCTTGGCTCGACATGGAACTCTTCCCCAAGCCGGGAGCTTGCACGGATCAATGCTTGAAGAAGTGTTTTTGAAGTAGTCGTGCAAGCGGGACCGAAGATTGTTTGGTCTGCTGCCTCTCCGAGGCTCCTTTTGCCAAAGAGGGTCCTCGAGCTTTGGAGAGATATTGCGCTTCTTCATTCCTCCCTGCTCCTATCGCCTTCTTTTTCGTATTCTTCTCTAAAGTGCTACTTTGAGGGACTGGGGCAAGGTTGTTGAAGTCGTGCATTCAAGGACGCAATGCTTGAAGACTCTGTCACCGAGGGTATGTGTCACGACCCAAAATCTAACCTTGGTCGTGATGGCGCCTATCGTGTTACAAGGCAAGCCTATTCCCAAAATATTACTACTAATTTGATTATAAAAATTTAATAAAACATTTGCAATAATTTAATTCCTGATAAACTAAACCAACTCTAAATATAAATAATATAAAATACGAAAACGAGTCCCAAACATCGGGGTGTCACTAAGTCATGAGCGTCTAAAACTATGAACTAAGAAATATAATTGTCTAAAATAAGAAATGACAAGATGAGTAACAAGGTCATGCGGACGCTAGCAGCTACCTTGCAGTCTTCAAAGATAGTCGGCCTGAACTCAACGATCACCGCGCTCTAACTCACCTGGATCTGCACATAAAGTGCAGGGTGTAGTATGAGTACAACCACCTCAGTAGTAACAGAAATAACTAAGGAACTGAGCAGTAGTGACGAGCTGAGCATAATAGTCCAATTATTTATTTTCACAATTTACAATAAACATGAATAAACAGGTAAATTTCCATAACTCAGTAAATGCCACAAAGAAATTAATAGGTAAGTGCAGTAACAACAAAAGTAAATGCAACCTCACAACAATGTCACTCCATCACTCAGCACTCACACTCAACACTCCACACTCAACACTCAATACTCTGCGCTCACTGGGGGTGTGTACAGACTCCGGAGGGGCTCCCAAAGCCCAAGCGCTAAGCACGGACAACTCACGTGCCATCATATCAATACCTGGATCCGCACGGTCAACTCACGTGCTACGCGGACAACTCACGCGCTATGGTATCAATACCTGGACCCGCACGGTCAACTCACGTGCTACGCGGACAACTCACGCGCTATGGCATAAATACCTGGACCCGCATGGTCAACTCACATGCTACGCGGACAACTCACGTGCTATGGTATTAATATCCTCACAACCAGGCCATCATATCAATACCTGGATCCGCATGGTCAACTCACGTACTACGCGGACAACTCACGCGCTATGGTATCAATACCTGGACCCACACGGTCAACTCACGTGCTACGCGGACAACTCACGCGCTATGATATTAATATCCTCACAACTAGGCCCTCGCCGTCACTCAATCATGTACCTCACTAGCCTCACCATCATCAACAAATAAGGGAACATAGCCCACATCAAGTATCACATCATATTAGCAAATAATAAAGACTGTGGTAAATATGTACAATAATTTTTATGATTGAGTACAAATAATGTGAGCATGAATAAATTCATCCTAAGCATGATCTCTAACATGAAGGCAAACAAGTTCAACAACAAGTATCTACGCAAACACATATGATGGCCATAAGGCCTAACGGGACGGACCAAGTCTCAATCCCTCACGGTGCACACCCACACGCCCGTCACCTAGCGTGGGTATCACCACCAAATAATCACATGATATTAATTTCTCCGGGTTTATACCCTCAAAGCCAGAGTTAAAACTGTTACTTACCTCAACTGCGTAAAATCCTACTTCGGGATGCCCTCGTCTCTAGACTCGGTCTCCAAAAGCTCCCAATCTATCCATAATCAGAATACTACTATCAACATAGTCTAAAGAATCGAATTCCGTAATAAAACTACAAAAATAGGCCAAAATTCGAAATCGGCCAAAACCCGACCCCCAGGCCCACATCTCGGAATCAATAAAAAATGGCAGAATAATAATCCTCGTCCTCTCCCGAGTCTAACCATATAAAATTTGTCAAAATTGGACTCCGTTTGGTCCCTCAAATCCTCATTTAAAACTTTCCAAAACTCAAACCCTAACTCCCTCAATTTCACTTTGAAATCATCAATCAAATCCCAAAAACAAAGATGGAGTCATAAATTATAATCAAAATCGAGTAGAGAACACTTACCCCAATTCATATGGTGAAAGTCGCCTCCAAAATCGCCCAAATCCGATCTCCCCAGCTCAAAATATAACCGAAAGAACAAACCCTAGTTTTATTTTTTTTTCTGCTAGCTATTCTGCCTCGTTCTTCATACCAAACAATTCTGAAACTAGTATTTTATGCCTCTAGTAGATTTCTTGTGAAATTCTAAACAAGTTAGGCTTTTGAATCACTCAATTTGATCTTATAATGAATGAGATATGTAGGTTTTAATATTTACAAATAGTGCAGATTTTTAAATACGCTGCTAGTGGCAATTTCGTAATTACTCTGAAAAATCTGACAACCTAATTTTTAGTAAAATGACCATAAAATCCTCATACAATATCCAAATTTAATGATTCTTTTTGCTACAGGTCCCTAATTACGATACGGATCTAACAATTCAATCAAAAACGAAATCGAAGCTTATTTGTTCAATATGATATCATTTATACTTGAAAAACGGTGTCGAAACATAAGAAAAACAAGCACAACACAATCCAAACGTATCCGAAACTCACCCGAGGCCCTCGGGACCTCAACCAATAATTCCAACAAGTCATATATCACTATGCAAACTTACTCGAACCTCCGAAACACCCAAAACAACACCAAAATACCAAATCAACCTCGAATTCAAGCCTAAGAACTTCTAAACTTTCAACTTTCGCCAATTCAAGCCTAATTCTAACAAGGACCTCTAAATTACATTCTGGACACACTCCTAAATCTAAAATCAACCAACGAAGCTAATCGAATCATAAAAATCCAAATCCAAATTCGTTTACTCATAAGTCAACTTCCAGTTAACTTGTTTAACTTAGCTTTCTAACTAAGAGACTAAATGATCATTTCACTCCAAAACTACTT
>MU683709.1:248661-266692 GCA_026770625.1 Nicotiana glauca
TCCAACAAGTCATATATCACTATGCAAACTTACTCGAACCTCCGAAACACCCAAAACAACACCAAAATACCAAATCAACCTCGAATTCAAGCCTAAGAACTTCTAAACTTTCAACTTTCGCCAATTCAAGCCTAATTCTAACAAGGACCTCTAAATTACATTTTGGACACACTCCTAAATCTAAAATCAACCAACGAAGCTAATCGAATCATAAAAATCCAAATCCAAATTCGTTTACTCATAAGTCTCTAACTAAGAGACTAAATGATCATTTCGCTCCAAAATTACTTCGAACCCAAACCTACCAACTCGATACAACTTAGCATATCTTAACAACACATAAAGAAACAAAAATTGCGAAAAGGGGGATATAACTCTCAGAACGACTGACCAGGTCGTTACAGTATGCCTTCAAGGGTAGAGTAGGTTTTAGGCCTTTTCTTCATGTATTCCCCTTTGTTGTATCTGTGTGGGAACCCATTGTAAGCCTTTGTAAATGTGATCTATGACCCTTTGGGGGTTGTTGTACATAAACTTTTATGAATAAGAAATGAACTTTGTCGATCTCTACTTTTGAATTTGCTATGTTTCTGTATGTCTTCATGCCCTTCGAGGCTCTTCAAACGTTTCTTTCTGTGTTGGTGATTGCTAATATTTAGCTTGGACGTAAGTGTTTGCCCTGATTCCTTGTTGATCGGCATGGGTTCCTTTTGGTCCCATCACCATATTTCTGGGCAACTCTGGGTCGATCTAACGGATCGAGGCTATAGGAGTCCCCCGAGTTATTCGAAGATCATGCGTTGAGTTCCGGGGTTGTTGCCCTGGATGGAGGTCACCTTCGGGTACCCGGGGTCCTTATTGATCTGGATGTAGATGGTCCTCCTAGGCTGTACGAGATAAACTTCTGTTGAAGAGCTGGTATGTATTTAGGGTGCTTTCTCGGGGCTTTGTGTAGCTTTTCACGATTGAAGCTTCCTGTATTTGCTCTTCCTTCTTAGAGAGAGTGATTTGCGGGATCAATTGCTCGCCTTGAACTGAATGCCGGCCGATGAGAACTCATCGAGGCCCGACCTCTCTAGGCAAGGGTTTCTTGTCGTAGAGTGATGTCCCGAGCATGGAGATAATACGAACGACTCCACGAGTTGTGACTTCTCGTTAGAGGATGCTTCCGGGTTAGAATATCGATCTGTCGATCTGTATCGAGGCCGTTAGCTTCCCGGGGCTTGCCTCGGGCATGTGAATCATTGCTGCTTTTTGCATATATGTAGAGCGGCCTCGGCTTCTCCACAAGACTCTGCTATTTTCAAATAGCTGCCTTTCCGTTCCGGTATAGGGGACTGCATATTTCTAGGCGTGAAAGTATTGGTGCGTACATTTTCTTTGGCCTGTTAGTTCCACCATAGCGATGGAAACTGCTTCGGGACTGATCCGACAAGAGGCCAGGGGCGCTGCTCCAGGTGCTTAGGAATCAAGGGAGTTTTCTTTGGAGACGGCGTTTTTTCTAAGGGGAGAACATCTGGAGATGGCGAGGAGATACTGTGGGTGGAGCGAAAGGGTAGTCCTGCATGCGCTTCCCCCGGCGAGGGTATTGCGGATTCTACTGATGGATTCCTGAACGTGTATTTATATCCTTTTGCCTTTGGCCGTCCTGATAGGATTGTGCTTGAGTTTTCTCTGAAGTATCGGGTTACCCTAGCACAGATTCATCCATTGTTTTGGCGAACGGTGTTGATGATAAGGTTCTTTGTGGAGAAGGCCGGGCTCGAATTCATGCTCGATCATCTTGTCAGGCTATATCGGCCCTTCCATCATCGGGGTCTAATAACTCTGAGGTGTCGCTCATCCACGCCCTTTGTCATAGACGATGAGGAAGGTAGGAATCGAGAGTGGTCCAATTGGTTCATACTTGTTCGGACGGCTGATATCATCCTTATGGAGTTCTTGTCATTTCCTAAAGGGTGGAATCACGCTCGTAAGTGAGGCATGTGGAGCTTTTTCAGATCTCATCTATGGCAAAAATTAGCTAAGTAACAATGTTGTTTTCTCTATTGCAGCAACTTCGTGGATGTTAGTGAAGTTCATGATCTGCCCGGCTGGGTTCGGAAGCTGGTGACCCATTTATCCTGTGACGAACGCAGGTGGCGAGCTGTGCTCTGCATCGGATGGGGGGCGCAATACCGTGGTACGTGCATACATTGTCTTTGATCTGCCTTTGTATACCCGAGGTAGCACTTTTCCCTTCCGTTTATGCTGGATTCACCGCTTGTAGATATTGGGCGATTCTTTGGGGCGAAGCAATGTTGCTCTAAAAAGGGGAAGGAGTTGTTGGCCTCTGGCTCAAGGGGCAATGGCAACGAGGGAGATCGAAACTTGCGGTGTGAAGGAGCTTTTGGTGGCGTTAGTCGGGCTTGTATCTTCGAGGAGGGCGTGTTACCCGAATCTGCTGTCCCCGAAGCGCTTGATTCCCGGCCGGTGGTTTCTTTAGGTGAGCATGTCGTGCATGAGGTTGGCTCTTCTAGGGCTGCAGAGAAAAAATCAGTAGGAGTGTGCTTTGACTTCGAGGAAGTCCGTCGGCTCCATTTTGCGGTGAGTTTATGGATAGTTCACCTGTATCCCGTGTATTCCACCCTCTATTGATCATTCCTTGTGCAGGCTTGTGATGGGCTTAGGTCTGAACTGCTCCTTCAAGGGGCCAGGCTCCAAACAATTTAAAAGGAGGGCGAGTCCCATAGGCTCCTCGGCAATGAGAAGGAAGTCGAGCTGCAGTGTTGGCTATATGAGGTGCATCGGAGCTCGAGTTATGAGAGTTATTTAGCAGAGCAGGTAATTTTCTAGTAGTGTGTGTTTTGCTCCTTTCTGGTCTTGAGGCTGAATCCTCTTTGTCGTATCAGCTGCAAAAAAAGTTAGAGGCTCTGGACTACCTCAAAGGCGACGTCATATATGTCATAATTGCTTGCAGGAATCTAAGGACTCAAGCGCAGGCATGAGCTTTGGAGGAGATGAATGTTTCGGCCAAGGTCCTTGCCCTCGAGGTCCAATTCTTCTTGACTTGAGACAATGCCGAAGTTCAAACAGATATGATTGAGAAACTTGAATCGGACCTCTCGAAGGTCAAAGCTGAAATAATTGATGCCCGGGCGGAGGCAATGGTGAACCGAGCCAAGGCCGATCGTGAGATGGTGATTTGTGTGAAGGGTGTCGCTGATGCCCAAGCTGAGCTAAAGCAAACCCTGGATCGGGTGCAGAGGATCGAGAAATATATCCGCTGCAAATCTCGGAGGGAGGTGTTTGAAGAAATCGGTGCAAGGGGCTTCGTTCTCTCGGAGGAATTGTCTCGAGCACGGGCGGATGAACGCAATGCTCAGTCACTTCTCGTTGATGTTAAGAGGGCGATTTTAGCAAGTTGTAGCTCTTTAGCGCAGAGTGTAGATTTTGCCATTTTGTAGCTTGGCTACGAATATATGTAGGGCATGCCTATAGATGGATAATACGTTTTTTCTTGCGCACATGATAGATAAGTAGAAGTTTTAAAGTTTTATTTTTTTTGTACCTTTTCCATGCTATTATTTTTTATCAGGCAGGCTGGTCTCAGCGTTTGGTGAGGTCTTTCTCAGTTCTGAACTGGTTGGACGGTCCCGGGGACCCCTAAGTGTGATTCTTGATGTGAGCAGGTGTTGGGCCTCCATGCTCGGCCTGCCTGTTTAGGCTTAGTTTTCAAGTCGGGCTTCGACTCAAGCCTTCATGTCTTTGCATTTTTTGTGCCCGTGCTTGTGGGTGGTAGTCGTATTTATCTTGTGCCCTTGGGTATTTGCTATTTTGACTGTTTTGGGTTCAATCTCCGAGTCACATTATGACTCGAACTCCAGTTAACCCTTAGGTTTTTCCTGCCAGCATGGTCGGATGGTGACGGCCCTTTGTGCTTCTAGGCTGAAATGATCTTGCAGTCGCGTGGCTAGGGGATTTAGTTGGCTGATGACGGTATCATCTAAGCCATGCCCTTAGGCATATTGCTTTTTAGCTATTTTGGCGGCCCAATCTCTGAGTCGTGCTGCAACTCAGGCTGCGATCGGCCTTTATATCTCATCAAATCTCCGGGCGATGATAGTGGCGCTTGTGTCGCGCCTTTAGGTGCGCTATATTTTCTGGGTCCAGTCTCCGAGTCACGTTGCGATTCCAGCTGTAATTGACTAGTTGAGTTTCCTTGATTCTCTGGTAGGCGATAATGGCTTGTATGCCATGCTCTTAGGCATATTGCTATTTTTTAGGTCCATCCTACGAGTCGAGCTGCGACTCGAGCTGTAATCGACTCATGAGTTTTCCCGATTCCCTGGTCGGCGATAGTGGCATTTGTGCCATGCCCTTAGGCACATTATTATTTTTGGGCTCATTCTCCGGGTTGCGTTGCGATCCGAGCTATAATTGACCCTCGAACTATCGTAAATATCTGGCTGGCGATAGTGTCTTCCCATTTTCTGCCCTTGGGCGTTTGGCGATTCTCGAGCCCAGTATCGGGTCGCATTGTAATCCGAGCTATAATTGACCCTCGAATTACCTTAAATTTCTAGCAACGGTGGTACTCATGTCGTTTGCTCACAGAGACCTTTTAGTATGCGGCCCGTAGGCTTGCATAGTTAACTATTTTGGATCTGGTCTCTGAATCCGGTTACAGCTCGAGCTTATTTTAATCCTTAAGTTGTCAAAATGCTTTAGCTAGCGATAATGGATCTTACGCTATTTGGTCGTACAGACCTTTCAGTATGTGGCATGTAGGCTTGTTTAGCTGGCGACAATGGCTCTTATGCTATTTTTTGCCCATGGGCTTTGTGTAGGCTTTGTATCCGCTCATTAAGGTCTTTTTGTAATATTTTGCCTGACCCGTCGTCGGTTCCAGAGGAACCTCGATTTCAAATTATTGTTCGGCAATAACTCGAGTGCCTCGTAAGTTTCATAGCTCATAGGTCGAGTAGATCGATGTTTTGCATTTTATGGCGCCGACATTGTCGGGCTCATTTTTTGCTTGTGGAAGGAAGCCGGTTTTAACCGGTTCTTTCCGAAGTATATCGGAGTAATGGCCTGAGATTTTTTAGCAACATTCGGGCGTCCCTGAGTCGCGTTATATGGGCTGTGTCAGCCGTTTTTACCGTAATCATATGTATTTCGTCGTGCCATTTTTGATCCCTTAGTGATAGTTTAGGCGGCTACGTCGAGGGTATGCCCTTTAGGGATTCTTACAAATGCGAAGTATAGCTTAAATATCGGGATTTTCATGCTTGTTGAGGTCTTACAATTTTATCATGCCTTTTGAGGTTTTACAGTTTTTCATGCCGGTTGAGGTCTTACAGTTTGTAGAATATATCTACTTGTGTCGGGCTGCCCATTGTAGTCTTACAATTTCTGATTTTTTCAGTTGTGTGGCAATTGGTAGCAGTCTCCGAGTCATCGAGTATGTTTAAGCTTGAAGACAGTTTCTTGTGAGCTTGGAGTTGCCTTCCAGGGGCTCGATGAGCCCGGAATTCTAACCTTGGGGTCGTGCAAGTTATTGAATTGCTTACATGGAGTCTCCGATTATGTCGGATCAATTTACGCTTGAGTAATGCCTTTTTGTAAACTTGGAGTTGTATCGCGAGGGCTTCGTAAGCCTGGAGTCCCGACCCTGGGGTCGTGGGGGTGCTGAATTGTTTAAGTCTTCGAGTATATCATATCTTTTTTATGGAGAAGCATTTACCGCGAATATGTCAAAATAATCTCTCTCGAAATAGGAATGCCGAGAAGATATTCTTTATTACTTGGAGTAGATATAGGTTGTGATGGAATGTCAAAAATACACATATATTCTTCATTTTTCGGCGTAGATACAGGCTGTAAATACATGTTATCTCTTTGACATGAGCTCAGCCCACACGGGTTCGGCTCCCCCAATCATTTGATCTGCTTGTAAGGTTCTGTTTTAAAGCCTAGCCTGCCATCTGTTAGCCCTTCCGAGGGGACGATGCCCTTTTAAGAAAGACCCATTGTATGTCGTCTGACTATAGATAGAGGGCTAGTGATCTATTCGGGTCCTCTTCTGGAGTGTACGCTGCTGTACTAATAATTTTGCTGGAAAGGCCCTCCTTCGGGCTGGCAGCCCGTTCGAGGATAGAGAGTTTGGCCAATCCCGTAGAGACCTCGGGTCTCCGAATGCAGTTTAGGGTTTTGAATGCCTTGGTTGCCTGCATGTAGGATAGTAAAAGAGGAAAAGAACAATAAATAGACAAAGTAATCCTCCCTTGCCGCGAGTTATGTAGGCAATGTTTTCGAGGCTTGTTCCTTTCCCGCCATTCCGGGGCACGAGCTCTAATGCAGCCTTCTGCTGCGTTCAACTAGGCTTAGTCGAATGTGCGGTTCTGTTTGCCTTTGGATCCCTCAAAGGGCGGAGGAGTCGACGTCCACGGCTGGTTATATGGTGAGGAACTACCTCCCACCGCCTGTTTCTTTTCTTTTGATGCCTTGGTCCTATCTTTGTCGGGGAGTCCCATCCGTTTGGTTAGGTGGTATTAGAATCACCTCCGGGCAGTGTATCCGATGACATTCGAATAACATGTCCGCATTTTGTGGGCTCGGCGTCCCGATTCGAACTCAAGCGAGCTGTATAGAGGGAATCTGCTTTCCTGATAGTTATGGCGATCGACGTCTGCAGTCCATCAATGGTTTGAAGTGCGGGGTGATTTGGTTCATCAGTTCGAACTGCCCTATCAGCTTTGGCCCGACGCCATTGGCGTGATTAGTCGAATTGCCTGCATTCACGGTCATGCTTCAATTTTTATAAGATAAATGAGGAAAAAGGGGAGGTTACCAGCGTGTTAATACAAGGCTGAGGTGGAGCCTAGGCGTCCCTTCCTTTGGATTTAGGGTATTCTTTGGGTACATTTCCCGGATCTGCCGCCCCGGCGGTGGATACTTTCTTCCTGCATTTTTCGGACCTTTGAAGGGTGTCGGTCGCCCTTTTACTGCCGTGGCAGTACGTTGTGGCTTGTCGGCTTTACTTTTCCTGGTCTCCTTCCTTCCTGACCGCTCGATGATACTGGGTGGTGATCCCCATCGGATAGCACGACTGTCGTTCTCCCGAGCTGGCGGCCTCGTGTGCCCTATGGTTCCCACGTTGAGCCGTATTTCTTGTGCAAGGGTTTTGATCGAACGGGTCCGGGCCGTCCGGCACTTCCGGCTTCGCTTATGGTGATCACGACATTTGATGTAGCGATGTGGAAATCGCGCCTGGTTGGGCGGGGTTTCCTTGCCAGCTGCGCTTTGTTCAACCTAGTTCCATTGGAGGTTTCTCGAGGATGATGCCCTCGGGCCATCTCCCTATCATTGTGAGGTAGGTTGCACCTCAAGTCGTTCCTTTCACTTGCTGTGCATGGGTGATATCTCCATCTTCTTTGCATCAACTTCTTTGTCGGAGGTCTGCTCGGATATACCGATCCTGATAAGTTTCCCGGATGGTTCCTCACGATTCTGATTCGAGGCTAACACTGGGTTCGGTCATTCAACAAGCCGTCGGTCGGATACCTGATACGTCTTTGCTTACAATGTCCTGGAGCCATCGGGTGTGCCTTGTTTAGGCTTCGGGCGAAGGCCTATGCTGTCCAACCATTCAAAATCGGGAGCGATCTCATTCGTCCTATCAGGGATCGGGGTGTGGCTTTTCGCGATATTTCATTCCTTTCTTGTTTGGCCTTGGGTGTGGCGGGCCTTTTTGGTATTTTTTTCAATACAGGTGTGTGCTTTCGCGGAAGACCACGCTGACATGGAGAGCGAGTCCGTGAGGCCAGATGCCAGGCGGTGGAGCGGTTTCCTTTTGGGAGAGTGTCTTTGAGGTTCCTTAAAGAGAAGGGCTTGCACCCGTCATCTCAGGGGTTGCTGCCTTCAAACGAGCATACGAGGGTGGTGGAGTGCCTATAGGGAGCCAAGGTCCTGTCGCATCCGGGGAGTTCTGGTGTTCTGAGTTTCTGCGGGACGAGTTTCGGAGCTATTCCCCTGAGAGGGGATCGTTGCAGAAACTCGCACGAACCTGATCTGATCTTTCTGAGGGGATTCCCCAGTATCTATGCCGCGCCGAGGTCGGTCACCGGTTCGCCATCATTTGACCTCTCGGATTGCAACTCATCGTAAGAAGGTGTCCTCGTTCCTGCTGTGTCGGGAATCTCCGGGCGATCTCGCAGCTGAGCGATGGCCAGTTATTGTTCCTACAACATTTCAAGGATAATATGAAAATTAACTTCCCGTTCCAACCAGGACGGGGTTTTTTGAGCTTTCTATTGGTCAGCGGGCTGTATGTTATCGTCGGTGCGCGGGGCTTCGTCGAGTTGTCACGCGCCTCGCAAGCCCGCGTCCACTTGACACAACCCAAATGCATTATTAGGGTCCTGTGGTGTCGCGTCAACCGCTGAAATAGCCATACTACTTTCGTTGTGGTTCTCGGGGTAGTCGTTCTCGATTTTGCTCACCGAGCAAGATATTAACCTGAAATCGAAAGATCTTGCACTAGAATAGAGTGAAGGATAACGTGCATTTACGTGATGAAACCAGCAAGAAAATAATCACTATTATTTTTAGCCCCACGGTGGGCGCCAAACTATTTATTGTGAAAATGGTAACAACAATTAAACTTGTAAATGGAATTCTAAAAATACGTGATCTATTCTCAAACTAGTTTTTAGGGCAGTTGATGCAAAGAATGTTGTTAAGTATAATGATAAAATACGGGTCAAGACGAGGCAGTAAACAAATCGAAGGGGCCTTCTGGCCGGACGTAGAGTAGGTCGATGGAGGCCTCGGGGCCGATGCTCGAGCTGGGATCGTGCTATCGGGGACAGTCGGGGAAGGGATAACAAGCAAAAACATGATTAAGTGAGGCTCTTTAGGTCCATTGCATAGCTAGACGGGCGTAGAACAAGTGAGAAAATAATGAACGCGAGGTGGCCTCAGGCCAATAAGGACAAATGGCTTAGAAGAAAAGAGAGAGAGAGAGAGAGAGATATTATTGCACTTATGCAGAAAATGGAGCAACATCACAGCCCTCTACAAGGAGGGACGAGTCCCCTTTATATAGGAGGAGAGTATCGGTTACAAGTACATGGAGAATAAATGCAAAGTATGGTGATGGGATGGATTGACATGATGCCACAGCATAGGCTCTAGATAGGCTGGGTCTGTCAGATATAGTCGTGTGCCTAGGGGGTTTCTTCCTCTATCCTTGCTTCATCCTTCTGATGAGTTGGGTTTCGACGAACCCCGAGGTTGAGAGTTCGGACGTGATCTTCTGCTCTCGAGACCGCAGGTATACTTCCGAAATGTCTAGAAAATAAAAATTGAGCCTTCCGATTTTGCCGTATACATAGAGTTTGAGGGATCGGTACGGAGACGTCTGTATTTATCCCCAGAAGCTACAAAATTAGGGAAAAAACTTCACATCTATTCTCTCCTGTCGTGTGGTTTGGTTTCTCAACACTAATTGAATTTCTATTATGTTATTTCGCAGATGGAAAGAACACGCACTTTCTCATGCACTAATCAGCAGCGCGAACCCCCAGCAGAAGCTCCCAAGATGGGCAGAGGGTGAGGCGAAGGCCATGCTAGAGGCTAAGGTAGGGGAAGAGCTCAGCCCAGAGCAGCAATACCAGCGGTGGAGCCTTGAGTTGAGTTTGACGATGAGGTTCCGACCCAGGCAGTTTCGATAGGCCCAGCTTAGGTCCGAGAGGGGTTCATTGCTGCCTAGTACTCCAGGATGCTTTGGTCCGTCTAGTCGGCCTTATGGAGAGTGTCACCTAGGCAGGCTTGCTTCCTGTAGCACCAACCATGTCTCAGGCTGGAAGAGGAGCCCAGACTCCTGCTACCCGCACTCCGAAGCAGATGGCTCCCAAGTTTCAGACTCCAGCAGCTCAGCCAGTTGGAGTAGTTCAGCCGGGTGTGGTAGCTCAGACTGGTGATGGAGGAGCTATGTCTACTGATGCCTTGTTGAGATTGGATCGGTTCACCAAGATCTTCTCTACCACTTTTAGCGGTGCATCTTCTGAGGATCCCTAGGATTATTTAGACAACTGTCATGAGGTTCTTAGGAACATGGGGATAGTGGAGACCATTGGGGTCGACTTGCTATTTTTGACTGTCTGGATCCGCCAAGACTTGGTGGAGAGATTACTGCATGGCGAGGCCAGTTGGGTCACTAGATCAGACTTGGGATCAGTTTTCTCAGCTATTCTTGGGGAAGTTTCTTCCTATCACTCAGAGGGAGAACTATAGGAAGCAGTTTGAGTGTCTCTAACACGGTTCTATGACTGTTACTCAGTACGAGACTAGATTTATTGACTTAGCCCGTCATGCTCTTCTTATACTTCCCAATGCGAGAGAGAGAGAGAGTGAGGAGGTTCATTGAAGGACTCATTTAGCCTATTCGACTTCAGATGTCCAAAGAGACGGGAAGCGAGATTTTCTTTCAGGATGCGGCCAATGTGGTCAGGAGTGTTGAGATGGTTTTATCACAAGGGGGTAGTCAGGGGTCTGACAAGAGTCCTCGTCATTCGGGCAGGTTCAGTGATGCCTCATCTGGAGGCAGAGATTCTTTCGGTAGAGGCCATCCTCCTAGGCCTTTTCAGTCAGCACTTCAGGCTTCTCATGGTAATCTAGGTGGCCGCGGTTCTCACATGCAGTATTCTGATCAGCAATCCTATAGTGTATCGACATCCCCTATCATTGCACCCCTGCTTTAGAGTATTTTGGGTCATCAGCCCTAGCAGCTGAGGGATTATTTTACTTGTGGCGACACGAGTCATATTTCTAGATTTTTCCCTCGAGCACCGAGTAGTTCTCTGCACCAAGGTTCCCGTGCCATGGTTCAGGCACTGAGTGTTCCACCGCCCACTCAGCCAGCTAGAGGCGGAGGTAAGGGTGCTAGAGATGGAGGCAGAGGTATTAGAGGTGGAGGTCAGGTTGCTAAAGATGGAGGGCAGGTTGCTAAAGGTGGAGGCCAGCCAGCAGGAGGCCATCCCACAGATGTGATTCAGAGTGGTGGGATCCAGCCCCGATGTTATGCTCTTCCAGCCAGGCCTGAGGTTGAGGCTTTCAATACAGTTATGACATGTATCGTTCTGGTTTGTAGTAGGGATTCTTCAGTGCTATTTGATCCAGGGTCTACATACTCCTATTTGTCATCTTATTTTGCACCGTATTTGATCATGCCTAGTGATTCCTTAAGTGCTCCTAATTATGTGCCTACACCGGTGGGTGATTCTATTGTGGTAGATCGTCTTCATCATTCTTGTATAGTATTTATTGGGGGTCTTGAGACCCGAGTAGATTTGTTGCTAATGGACATAGTTGATTTAGATGTCATATTGGGATGGACTGGTTATCACCTTACCATGCTATCTCGGACTGTCATGCCATGACTGTGACCTTAGCCTTACTGGGTTTACCTCATCTTGAGTGGTGAGGGACTCCTGTTCATTCTACCTATAGTGTTATCTCATATATAAAGGCTCGGCGAATGGTCGAGAAGGGGTGTTTGGCCTATTTGGAATATGTTCCCGATTCTAGTGCAGAGGTTCCTTTTATGGATTTTGTGCCTATTATTCATGAGTTTCCTGAGGTATTCCCTCCAGACCTGACGAGTGTGCCACCCGACAGGGATATTGACTTCTGCATTGATTTGGATCCAGGCACTCAACCCATTTATATTCTGCCATATTGTATGGCCCCACCTGAGTCGAAAGAATTGAAGGAGTAGTTGCAGGACTTACTTGATAAGGGCTTTATTAGGCCTAGTGTCTCTCCTTGGGGTGCTCCGGTGTTGTTTGTTAAGAAGAAGGACGGATCGATGAGAATGTGTATAGATTACTAGCAATTGGAAAAAGTACTCATTGCCGAGGATTGATGATTTGTTTGACCAACTTCAAGGTGTCCAAGTGTTTTCTAAGATCGACTTGAGATCTGGCTACCAACAGTTGAGGATGAGGGCATCCGAGGTCCCTAAGACAGCTTTCCGCACTCAGTACGGGCATTATGAGTTCTTGGTGATGTCATTCAGATTCACAAATTCCCCGGCAGCTTTCATGGATTTGATGAACCGAGTGTTTAGGCCTTACTAGGATTCATCCGTGATCATCCTCATTGATGATATTTTGATTCATTCCCGCAGTCGGGAGGACCATGAGCAGCATCTGAGAGTGGGTCTTCAGACTCTGAGAGATAGTCAGTTGTATGCCAAGTTTTTAGAGTGTAAGTTCGGGTTGAGTTTAGTTACATTCCTGGTTCATGTTGTATCAGCAGAGGGTATTCAGGTGGATTCAAAGAAGATAGAGGCAGTCAAGAACTGGCCTCGACCCACATCAGCTATAGAGATCGGGAGTTTCTTGGGTTTGGTAGGCTATTACCGCCGGTTTATGGAGGGGTTTTCATCTATTACAAGCCCGATGACCAAGTTGACCCAGAAGGCTGCCCTATTCAGGTGGTCAGATGAATGTGAGGCAAGCTTTCAGAAGCTCAAGATAGCTTTGACTACGGCACTGATGTTGGTTTTTCCCACAGGTTTAGAGCCATATACAGTTTATTGTGATGCATCTCGTATTGGACTTGGTGCGGTGTTGATGTAGGATGGCAAGGTCATTGCTTATGCTTCGCGTTAGTTGAAGATTCATGAGAAGAACTACCCAGTCAATGATTTGGAGTTAGCAACCATTGTTCACGCGCTGAAGATTTGGAGGAACTATTTATATGGCGTGTCATGTGAGGTGTTCACGGATCGCAAAAGTTTGCAATACTTGTTCAAGAAGAAGGAGCCAAACTTGAGGTAGAAAGATAGTTGGAGCTACTGAAATACTATGATATCACCGTATTATATCATCCGGGGAAGGCCAATGTGGTGGCCGATAATTTGAGTAGAAAGTCATGCAGCATGGGTAGTCTTGCACATATTCCGGTCGGTGAGAGGCTACTTGCTTTGGATGTTCAGGCTTTGGCCAATCAGTTCGTGAGGTTGGATGTCTCTGAGCCCAGCGGTTTTTCAGCTTGCACAATCGTCTGTTCTTCATTATTGGAGCGCATTCGAGATCGGCAGTATGATAATCCTCATTTGTGTGTCCTAAAGGACACTGTGCAGCACGGTGGTGCCAAGCAGGTCATAGTGTAAGGTGATGGAGTTTTGAGGATGCAGGGTCGTATTTGTGTGCCTAATATGGATGGACTTCGAGAGTTGATTCTAGAGGAGGCCCATAGTTCTCGGTACTCTATTCATCTGGGCACCGCTAAGATGTATCAGGATTTGCGGCAGCATTATTAATGGAGGAGGATGGAGAAGGATATTGTTGCGTATGTGGCTCAGCGTTTGACTTGTTAGCAGGTAAAGTACGAGCATCAGAGACCCCGTGATTTATTTTAGAGGATTGAGCTTCCCGAGTGGAAGTGGGAGCGCATTACTATGGACTTTATTGTTGGACTCCCACAGATTTAGAGGAAGTTCGATGCAGTGTGGGTTATTGTTGATAAGCTGACTAAGTCAGCGCATTTCATTCATGTGGCAGTCTCCTATTCTTCTGAGAGGTTAGCTGAGATCTATATCCGGGAGATTATTCGTCTTCATGGTGTGCCCATGTCTATCATTTCTGATCGAGGTACGTAGTTTACCTCGCATTTCTGGAGAGCAGTGCAACGTGAGTTGGGCATACGGGTTGAGTTGAGCACAGCATTTCATCCCCAGACGGATGGGCAGTCCGAGCGTACTATTCAGATTATGAAGGATATGCTCCAAGCTTATGTTATTGATTTTAGAGGCTCGTGGGATCAGTTTTTTCCTTTAGCGGAGTTTGTCTACAACAACAGTTATCAGTCGAGCATTCAGATGGCCCCTTATGAGGCTTTATATGGTAGGCAGTGTTGGTTGCCCGTTGGGTGGTTTGAGCCGGGGGAGGCTCGGTTGTTGGGTACAGATCTAGTACAGGATGCCTTAGACAAAGTTAGGATCATTCAGGATAGGCTCCGTAGAGGTCAGTCCAGGCAAAAGAGTTATGCCGACCGTAAGGTTCGTGATGTGGCATTCATGGTCGGAGAGCGAGTGTTGCTTCGGATGTCGCCTATGAAGGGTGTGATTAGATTCGAAAAGAAGGGAAAGCTTAGCCCTAGGTTCATTGGCCTGTTTGAGATTCTTGAGTGAGTGTGAGAGGTGGCTTATAGACTTGCGTTGCCGACGAGTTTATTAGTCGTGCATCCAATGATTCATGTGTCCATGCTTTGGAAGTATCACAGCGATCCATCCCACGTGTTAAATTTCACCACTGTCCAGTTGGACAAAGACTTGTCCTATGAGAAGGAGCAGGTAGCTATTCTAGATTGGCAGGTTTGTAAGTTGTGATCGAAGAGTTTCCTTCTATTCGTGTTTAGTGGAGAGGTCAGCCTGCTGAGGCATCGACCTGGGAGTCCGACTCCGATATACAGAGCTGATATCTCCATATTTTCTCCGATTTAGGTACTTCTTTTCGAGGATGAACGGTGGTTTTATAGGTAGAGGATGTGATGACCAAAAGGTCATCACTTATTTTGAAAGTAAATTCTGTGTTCCGAGGCCTTAAAGCCTTCTTTTTTATTTCACCTCGATTTGCATGCGTAGTGCGGGTGTGTATCTGGAATGCCATTATGTGAAAACCTATGAAATATGATGAATTTTGCCTTTAAAATGAATTTAGGTTGACTTCAGTCAAAATTTTGGGTATAAACAGACCCCAAACCCATAATTTGACGGTCCCGGAGAGTCCATAGGAAAATATAGGACTTGGACATATGTTCGGTATCGCATTCCGAGGTCCCTAGACCGAAAAATAAATTTTTAAAGAAAATTATTTTCTGGAATACATATGAGTTTTTGGAAATTAAATAAGTTTTAATTTGATGGTATTGGGTCCGTATTTTGGTTTCGGAGCCCAGTACAAGTTTGAAATAATAATTTGGTTGAATCTATAAAATTTGGTAAAGTTCGGGATTGGTTTGATATAAATTGGACTTAAAGTTGAGATATTGGAATTTTGGGTGTTCTTTGATGATTTCATGAATTTGGGGTTCGATTCATAGTTGTTGATGTTATTTTAATGATTTGATTGCCCGAGCAAGTTCGTATGATGTTTTTAGGTTGGTGTGCATGTTTGGTTTGGAGCCCCGAGGGCTCGGGTGAGTTTTGGATAGGCCACGAAGTGAAATTTGCACTTGGAATTTGCTCATATGTTGCAGGTCTACAAGCTTCGCATTTGTGAAGCCTGGCTCACAAATGTACGATCATAAATGCGAAAGAAGGCCTGGACAGCCCTGATTGCAAATGCGATCATTTAGTCGCAAATGCGGAGGACCCTAGTCGCAAAAGCGACGTTTTCTTTGCAAATGCGAACCACTCAGAAATATGGGGTGGTCGCAAATGCAATAAAATCTTTGCAAATGCGAAGAGAACAGTCTTCTGCAGCGTTCACAATTGTGAGCCCTAGTCGCAATTGCGAAATCTGAGACCTGCAAATTCATAACTTAGCCGAAAATCTTTCATTTTTAAATCCTTTCAAAACCTACACACCTTTGGGCGATTTTCCAAAGACAAGTACTCTTCCAAATCGATTGTAAGTCATTTCTAACTCGTTTTTATTAATCTTTAACATCTTTTCTCATGATTTAAACCCAAAATCAAAGGTTTTCATGGGGGAAATTGGTGTTTTGGGTAGAACTTAGGTTTTTCAACTTTTGGGAATTTGGACCTCTATTTGAGATCCGATTTCAAAAATATATATATATTTGAGTTCGTGGGTGAATGGGTAGTCGGGTTTTGGTTTGAACCTCGGGTTTTGACCATGTAGGCCCGGGGTCGATTTTTGACCTTTTGGGAAAAACTCTAGAAAATCTATTTTCATGCATTAAAATTGATTCATTTAGCATTTATTTATATAGTTAAGTAACTTGTGGCTAGATACGAGCGAATTGGTGGTGGAATCAAGAGGTAAAGCGGTAGTTGAGCCTTGAATTGTGTTCATGGCATCGAGATAAGTGTTTGGTCTAACCTTAGCTTGAGGGATTAGGAGTTGTGTCTTATTTGCTATGTGTTAATTATGGAGTACGATGTATAGGCATGGCGATGAGTATCTATACGTTGGTGTCAAGCATGCCTGTGAGTCTAGTATTGTAATTGTTGTGACTCTGTTGTGTTTTACTCATGCCTAATATGATGATTATCATTGTTGGTTCCCTTGTCGGGATGATATTATTTGTAATATTGTCTCCCTTGTCGGGATGTTGTTGTTATACTCTTGATCACTTGCCGGGATGTTGTTGTTATACTCTTGTTCCCTTGCCAAGATATTGTTCTTAAACTCTTGTTCCCTTGTCGGGATGTTGTTGTTATACTCTTGTTCCCTGTCGGGATGTTGTGGTTATACTCTTGTTCCCTTGCCGGGATTCCTTGCGATTGATGTTGAAATATGAAATGAGAGCGGGTTGCACGCTTGCAACGAGATATATGAAATGCGAGTGGGTTGCATGCCTACAACGAGATATATGAAATGGGAGCGGATTGCATGCATACAACGAGATATATAAAATGGAAATGGGTTGCACGCCTGCAACGAGATATATGAAATGGGATCGGGTGACACACCACGACGATAATATTTGAAATGGGATCTGGTTGCACACTTGCAACAAGAAAGAGATGAAAGTGAATACTGTGTTTGTGTTCTTATTCCTGTTAGTAGTTGAATTTTGGTTTCTTTACACACCTCTTTGGTAATCTGTTGTTATCTGATATTCCCCGCAGCATGTTCTTCCCTCTCCCCATCTTTAACTATGAATATCTGCTTTTATTTTCCGATGTAGATGATTTAACTGCACAGGTTTATTTGGTAGTCTAGTCTTAGCCTCGTCACTACTTCGTCGGGGTTAGGCTAGGTAGCTATCAGCACATGGGGTCGGTTATACTGATACTACACTCTGTGCTATGTGCAGATACTGATACCGGAGCGTTTGGACCGCAGTGAGGGTGTTGTCTTCAGTCCATTCAGGCGAATCGAGGTAGTCGTGCAGGCGTCCGCAGGCCTTGACGTCTCCCTCTATCTGTCTCTACTGTTTCTTCTATGTATTTCTGAAACAAATTTTATTTATTTTTTTCGGACATTTATTTGTATTACTCTTAGACAGTCTGTGAAATTGTGACACCAGATCTGTGTAGCTTTTAGTTATGGAATTGTGTTGGTAATATTTAAATCATTACATTCCTTTTATTCCGCTGTTTATATAATTTTGTTCACCATTGTTGAAGGATTAAAACATAAGAAACAGGTTAAGTAATTGAAATAATTGGCTTGTCTAGCTTCCATCAGCAGGCGCCATCACGACTCCCAAGGGTGGGAAATCCGAGTCGTGACGGTAAGTATATTTGTAAGTTGGGCTAGTGACCCATCAAAAGTTTCAATATTCTTATGAAGATTACGTTAGAATTTAACTATGATAATGGAATGATTTTCACTAATTTATCTCGCTAATTATTTTAAAAGTGTTATGAACTATCCATCATTCTGTTGATTTCGTGTCGGATTGCCTAATGATATGTTGGACGTCATTACAGCCTATGGTAGGAATCAGATTATGACAATTTATCAAAATATTTCTCATTAGTTTATTTCATATCTAAAATAAAAAGACAACCTCTTTCCTCTTTGCTTTTTTTATATATTTATATTTATTAAAAAAATTATTTTTTTATTTTATGTTATAGGAAAATAGAGACTTAATTAAAGCCTTTCATAAAAGATTTTTGAAATTATTCTCCATTTAAATAATACTAATAAAATGAAGCTTAAACTATCTTTTTACAATGTGATATTCAAAAGAACTTTTTAGAATACATAGTCCAATTAATTTGTTTATCAAATACTAAAAAGTTCTAAATTGATCAAACACAAAATTATTTATCTCCAAAAGTACTTATTTGAAAAGTTGTTCGGAATTTCTTCTTGTCCCCCCCCCCCCCCCCCCCCCC
>MU683709.1:267682-282780 GCA_026770625.1 Nicotiana glauca
TTCTTGTCCCCCCCCCCCACCCCCACCCCACCTTTTTTATGTCATATGAGATTTCTTCGTTTATAAACAACACTTTAATATCAAATGCGGACATAATAATAACGCTTGACTATAATCCTAAAAAGGATAAGTCGATGCTGCAAATATATTCGATTTAAGAGTCCGGAGTCAAATTCAATAGAGAATTAAGGCTTAGCTATAACTGTTCAATATTGCTTAGAAAAAAAGTTCAAATAATATTTTAGTTATAAAGATTGTAATTTTACTTTAAACTAATCACTAGCAACTATTAAAAGAAGTAAAAATTATCAAATAATTAGAGAATTAGTAGAGTTTGAGATTGATGAGACCTAGAGTTATGATTTTCATATTGCCAGAAATTTCTCCGTATATTACCTATAATCTCACTAATTTATTCCCTACTGATCCTGAGCACTTTACTTACCGCGATTCTCTCTCGATAAACCACAATAATATACTAGACATATTCTCTCGAACTACTCTAATTGGCAATTTCTCTCCACACCAAAGATTCATTATCTCTAGTTCCGCTTTAAAAGCGGTAATATTAAAATCTCATATATTGTGGAGTGATATTGTTCAACAACAACATAAACATGCATATTATCTCAAGCAACATCTAATAGATGTGCATTGTTAATTGAGAGCGCTTCAATTAACTAAAATAAGCATGCAGTTGAACAAGTAGAGAAATTCAAAGGCTCAATTATAACAAAATGTATCAAGAATTTATCCTATAACAGGTTCCATCAAAACCCTAAATAATAAAATTAGCTACGCATAATAGCATATAGAAATACAATACTAAAATCCATAACCAATAACCATAAATAAGAAGAAGAAAGAAAAAACTCGTGGTTGAACTTTTCACCTTACCGTAGAATATGCTTGCCTCCAAATAAAAATGGGATATTTGCATAAAAGTATAGTCAGCGTAGGTATTTTTCATCCGCATAGCCATCATTTTAAGTTTTCATCCGTATAGCCTATGAAACTCTCACAATATGACATCATGTCTGGACATAACTTTACAGATCTATATGTAATTTTTTATTCTTTGCGCACAACCAACTTAAATCGATAATATACATTCCTATTGTAATTACAACAATGCAAACCAACTATAATGCAACTTGAAAAAAATCTATACTTTCTTCTGCCCCAAGTTCTAAATAGCATAAACAAAAGAAATAAAAAATAAAATTGAAAAAAATTGCTACAAATTCGCAAGTTGGAAGAGAAATCAACATAAAATTGACTTTATACATTGATTATTCGAGAAAAAATAAGAAAACATTTAATTTCAGTTTTAAGTCCACGTATGTTGTACATGTATAAAAGTGTATAACTTAGTATAAACTCGTATATGGAATATATAATAATGTATTCTAGTATTTCACCAACACAAAAAAGCAAAATTAGCTTTAACTGCACATATGAAAGGGGAACTTACTTCAGATAGAAAGACCACCAAATCAAAGTCGAACAAAAATCGCGAATAGAAAGAATAATGTTGTATAACACTATTTACACACCTAATATACACATTATACAATATTATATACTTATTATATTTTTGTATAATGTTGTATAATATTGTATAATGATGTATAATATTGTATACGAAAACTCTATTTCACCTTCAATTTCCTTTTTCAACTGGTATGATTCTCAAAACCAATGTTAAGTATGCTCAATCAATCCAGTACTCTAGATTCAAGTCATTAAAAGTTTTTTCAATATTTTTTGCTTTACCCAAATAATTTCACAGATATTAGTCAACATCCATTTGATTTTTCCACCAAAATACATTTCCTCAGGTCTACTAAAAAAATTCATAAATTACAATAGGCTTAAAATCTCAGTCTAGAACTTTAATCTTGAAGAAATTTTAACAAAAATCAAGAACTCAGTTCCGCTTTTTCAGTCCATAATTTCAATCTTGAAGAAATTTCAACAAAAATCAAGAACTCAGTGCTTTCCCCAATTTTACCTCACCAAATTCGTTCTCAAAGAGTTGCAAAGTAGTCCAAGTGAACCAAATCTCTAGGTTGAAGCTTCTTGGACTATTATCAATCAATTTCAATGGCACCCACTTGAATTTGAGCACGATTCTTTCATAAATTTTCAGATCTAAAAAGCTTCTAACTCCCTCAACCGAATTTTTGATTTGGATATCAAAATCTTGACTTCACAATAAACTTAGGAAAGGTGGCCACTGGAGTGGAGAGAAGAAGAGGAGAAAATGTAGAAGAGATGAATGAAGATTGTTTAGGTTAAACATTGAAACTTTTATTTCAAGATATGTACAATATGGGCCTCAGCATGTAAAATCCCAAAATATGGGCTCTTTATGGTTTAAGAACTAGGTCGGGTGATATACAATGTAATTATTTCAATAAAAATCATGTCACCTCAAAAAATCCAAGTTCGTACAGTAGAGCCGAAGGGGAGTGCCAGGTCCCTCGTCTACGGGGAATACATCACTTGTTCGCTTTTTATGGCCAAGCTGCGAGCGTGCCAGCCTCCGTGCAAAGTAGAAGCTTAAGGTGCGCTACCAAATTTTATTTCTTTATCTCTTTCATGTCGAATCGTTTTCTTC
The DNA here is from genome assembly GCA_026770625.1 of Nicotiana glauca. NCBI lineage: Eukaryota > Viridiplantae > Streptophyta > Magnoliopsida > Solanales > Solanaceae > Nicotiana > Nicotiana glauca. The sequence continues at coordinate 270,306 of MU683709.1, forward strand.
TGATCACCTCTCATCCAAACGCGTTCATATACATAAAAAATACATAACGAGCATAATCCACTTTAAAAATTATATAATCTCCCGCAAATCATATAAAAATGAGATAAAAATTTACTCATAAATACGCATTTTTTGTCATTTTTTAATATATTAAATTATCTAGTATAATTCGTGAAAAAGATAGGTATTGTTATGTGTACATCTTTATACCAGATCTTTGTTATCCCATAATTAATGCTCCTTTTAATACATTTATGTGACATACTAATTTTATTTTGTAGTCTGTCTAAAAATAATTTGTCATGACCCGATGGTCATCTTATGTTTTAGAATTTAATTCTATATTTCGGAGCCTCAAATACCTTATTTTAGACTTCCTCAATTTGCGTGCACGGTCAGCGAGTTTTTTCAGAAAGCTTTTATGTTAAAAACTGATAAAAATAAAAATTTTACCTTGAAATTTATTTGAGTTGATCTCGGTTAACATTTTAAGCAAACGGATCCTTATATGTATTTTGACTATCCTAGTGGGTCCGTATCGTGATTTGGGACTTGGGCGTATGTGTGATGACCCGACCCGTCGTCTCATGAGTTACCGCTCTGTTTCCCCCATTTTATGCTTCTTCATGTTTCATTATCAATATTTGGTGTGTGATAGTAGATTCAGATTGGTTTTGGTAGAAATGAGGCACTTAGTCTCTTTAAGGAAGGCTTGTTTTGAAAAAAGTCAACCGAGTATTGACTATTGAGTTAAAAGATTTGGATGTGATTTTTGGTAATTAGGTTATCTTCGGGGGATGATTTATGACTTAGGAGCATGATCGGAAGTGATTTTGGAGGTCTGGTGTAGAATTAGGCTTGAATTGGCGAAGTTAGTATTTTGGCGAATTCCGGTTGATAGGTGAGATTTTGATCCGAGGGTCGGAATAGAATTCCGAGAGTTGCTGTAGCTTCGTTAGGTGATTTTGGATAAGTGTGTAAAATTTCAGGTCATTCGGAGGTGTTTTGGATGGGTTTTTAATCAAATGCGTATTTCGGAAGTTTTAAGAAACTTAGGCTTGAATCCGATGTAATTCGATGATTTTGGTGTTAGTTGAGGTGTTTTGAGGATCGGAGCAAGTTTGAATAATGTTTTAAGATGTGTTGGTACCTTTGGTTGAGGTCCCGGGGGCATCGGGGTGATTTCGGATGGCTAACGGGATGAAATTCAAGTTGAGTAAATGGCAGATTTTGCTGGTATCTGGTATGCTCGCTTCTGCAGAAATGGACCGCAAAAGCGGTTCCGCAGAAGCGTAATGTTGGTCGCAAAAGTGGTCTGGAGCTGAGTTGAGTAGTTCCACATAAGCGGAACACATTTCGCTTAAGCGAGTCCGCAGAAGCGGACAGGCGGTCACAGAAGCGGGTTTGGCCTGGAGGTGAGGTTCCGCAGAAGCGAAAATTTGTGTCACAGAAGCGGCCCTTGAGTTTTAATGAAATTTTGCATAAGCGGACAAAAACCGCAGAAGCGGTTGCGCGGAAGCGGGCATGGGGATCGCAGAAGCGGAAACCCCTGATGCCAGAAGGGTTTTATATTTATTTTTGGTTCCGCGAGGCTTATGTTATTTTCACCAATTTTTTAGCAAGTTCGAGAGCTCTTGGACGGAATTGAAGGGAGATTTTGATTGGAGGTAAGTTCTTTGGCTAAATACATGAGATTATGCTAAATCTAACATGGAAATTGGTTGAAATTCATCAAAAGGGGTAAAGCTAGGGCTTGAAAATTTGTAATTTAAAAATGGAAGTTAAAGGGTCAAATGGACTCAGATTTTGGTAAATTTGATATGTATGGACTCGTGGCGAGACGAGGAATCCGGTGATGTAAATTTTCTAATTTTTCGAAAAGTGGGCCCGGGGCTCGGGTTTTGCTAGTTTCGAGATTTCTACTATTTTTCGATTGTTTTCGATTGGGTATTATTCCCTTACCATATTGTGATGTATTCGCTCTGATTTTGGTTAGATTCGACGCGCGTGGAGGCCGATTTGAGGGGAAAAGGCGTCAAGAGCTAGATATTTCACCGGTTCAAGGTGACTAATAATTATAAATGATAGTCTGAGGGTTTGAAACCCCGAATTTACACATCATAGTGCTGTAGTTAGGTGAATTGCACGGCGGATAACGGGCGTGGGGTAGAGCACCGTTGGGGATTGTGACTTGGTCCATCCCGATTGATTAAATTGCTACGTATTTGACTGAAACTACTTGTTATCATCATAATTTGGGCTGATTTCCATGTTTGGGCTTTTTGCCAACTATGTGAATCCTTCAGGGATTGATATCACTGTTTTCGCATTACGTTGCATATTATTTGATCTCGGTCCAAGGTTTTGATACTGTTTTGTAAACTCAGCCGTTTTTCTAAGATTTGAAAACTTAAACAGTATTTTATTGACGTTTTGAGTTGAGAACTGTTATTTTAATATTGCCCAAGTGGCTTATGTGTATTCTTGGACTGAGCATGGATCGGGCTGCGCACCGCAGCAGTGTTATGGTGACTTCTGGATATATGGATGGCTCAGGCTGTGCACCGCAGGGGTATTATATTGATATTGAGGCCGAGGGCCTGGTTGGTGCCACGAGATGGCTTGATTATTTGCGCTTGGGCTGTAGGAGCCCCTCCGGAGTCTGTATACACCCCCAATGAGCGCCGTGGACGTTAAATATATGGATGGATCGGGCTGCACGCCGCAGTGGGTACCGTAGTGTACCGTAATATGCATTGCATTGCACTCATGCATTTGTTCCTAGTGGTATTATTTGTCATGACATTCCAGCAGTAGCATTTCATTGGCTTCTATGCTACTTCCTACACTGCTTACCAGATACCCTGGTGTTATTTGTTAATGGATTGATGTACCCGAGGGGCTGATTTATGTGCTGACTTGCACTATCGGTTTTGCATTCATTTGCTTAACTGTTGGAAAAAGATATTTTCAAAATAGGTTTAAAACTGAGTCCAGATATTTCCAAAGATTTCACGGTTTCACTATTTTCTCAAAGGGTTACACTGTACTATATAGCATGATGACTTGCTTTACGTGGTTTCTTGCTGCTCAGTTATTATTTACCTTTATTACTCACTGAGTTGGAGTACTCACTTTACTCCCTATACCTCGCGTGCAGATGCAGGTATAGGTTTACCCAGTAGCGGGCTTGAGCTGGTTGAGGATTTGCTATCATAGCTGAGCAAGGTGACCGCCAGCGTTCGCGGCACTGAGATTCCAGATTTTATTCTATGTATTACAGGCTTGTAGTTGACTTAAAAATCCTTCTAGATGCTCGTGACTTGTGACACCTCAATTTCGAGCTGAGTCGGGATGGGTTCCCTGTTTTATCACGTTTATTCCGCATTATGATTTGATTATCTATGATTCAGACTTATTCATGATAAGTAACTGTTAAAAGAGGCATTGTTGTTCTGTTGGCTGGTCTTGTCTTCACGAGAGGCGCCATCACGATCGGGTTTGGGAATTGGATCGTGACAAGTTGGTTTCAGAGCTTAGGTTACTAGGTCTCACGAGTCATGAGCAGGTTTAGTAGAGTCTCGCGGATCGGTACGGAGAGGTTTGTATTTATCCTTGAGAGGCTGCAGAACCTTTAGGAAAACTTCACTTTCTTGGAATTCTTATCGTGCGTACCTAATTTATCTTGAAAAGAAACTCTTGAAATTCCTTCCACGCGTTTGTATGCGCACCTATCAGATGTGCCTTGATGGCTTGTGATTCCCCGATCAAGGGGCGAGATGTGATCTTCGTGAGTATGTTGGGCCAGTCCGGAGGACTTGAGGCCGGATCTTTGCATATGGATTGAGCACTGAGGTGCGGATTGTGTGAGCAAGTGTTTTGAACTTATATGTTTGGTATTGTCCCTATTAGCCGGAATGGCAGTTTGGTATCCATGTGATGAGTATGTTAGTAATGCGGGATGTATCTATATGACTTAGTAGTGACGAAGAAGTCTGCAGGATAATAGATGAATTGTTAAGTGATTCAATTCCTATTGTTATTTGATGTGTAGCCCGAATTATGGGCGCGTGAAGAATATTTTCATATCTCCTAGTTGGGAAGTGAAATGCATTGCATGTGGTGGTATGAGTTCAGACTCAGGAAGACTAATGACTGTGTAACGTATATGATGGTGGAAGGTATGCTGAAGTACTAAATTAAGGCGAAGCAGGTGGGTTATCTCCTGCAGAGTATTCTTAAGTGGTATGGTCCTTATGTGTATGTTAGAAGATCCCATGTGTAATTGAAGGGTACGTGTTGAAATTCGGCAATTCGGGTCGCTTAAGAGAGTGGACTCAACTAATGTGGGGATGAATGCGAGATTTGCAGAGGATTATAGTACTAGATTATCTGTGTTTTCACAACTTGTAAATGATTTTAGTTTAATCTCACTATGGTATTGTTGCATCATTAGAGTAAAAGTGTTATGGGTTATTAAGTGTGCCCTGATATATGGCTTCGAGCCAATTTGGGGAGGTTGTTGTTGATTAGCTGATTACACGGTTAGGTGCTATGTTAGTTCTAGTTTGGGGCGTGCGAGTGAGTTATCTATGGCTATAGTAGAGGAAAATTTTGACAAAGGTTACATTATGCCTCGTAGAGTATGAGAATCACGGGATGTCTAGAGTGTTATTGGCAAAGGATGCTCGGCGTATAGAGATGGAAGTTGCTTGGTTGTATTGGGATGAAGATATCATTTTGCGGTATCGGAGTGCCAGTGAGGCACGGGTGGTTCTGTCCGTCAGGTCAGGTGATTTGCAGTTTGAATAAGAGAGAATGACTTTCGAAAATGGTTCTAATGTGTTCAAGGGTCTACAGGGAACAATCGGGTATCTTAAAGTTGCATGTGTCATTAGAAACTGTGTTTTCATTGAAAGAGGTTCAGAATCGTGGTATTTCTATGTTAATTATGGGATTCTATGTCTTAGTATCTGGAAAGTAAAGGTAACGAATTCAGATTCGCAGGAAGTTCTTCAGAGTAAAGTATTCTGGAATGAAGTATTTTTGGGAGACAGTTGGGAGAGTATTCAGTGGCCTATGGGTCTTAAACAGTGTAGTCTTATGTTTGAGTCTCGTGTGGTAAGCCTGGGTTGAGGCTCTGTGATGCTACATCGAGGAAGAAATATCAAGTTGAAAATGAATCAGAAGGAAATCTAGATAAATGAAGTAGCTTGTTAGTGGACCGAATCGGTATGATAAGGATATGATTAATTTCCTTGTATGTGTTCGAGGTAATGAGCCCTTACAGGTATTGTGCAGCAAAGCTCTTGAGTTCTGATAGCTTGCTTAACTTGGTTTGGATAGAAGGATTCAGTCCTGGCAGTTTAGCTTGTGAAAATGGAATTGGGAGAGAGTTCTTGTTGAGTTTTACCGTGGTTTGGAGATGTATATATTTTCTATGGGCATGCGAAGCATGGAATGCGTAATGATTTTTCTTCTAGATGGGATTGATAGGAGTTCTCGACTAGTTGAGTTAGTAGATGTCTATGGCTCGGAAGGTAGATAAAGGTTTTCTTGCTATCCTTGGATGTCGTGGTATACGTGGTATGTTGTGGAAAAAAAATTGAGATTAGCGTGTGCGAGGTTTCTGTTCAGTTTTGAAAGGGAGTTCATGAAATTCTTAGGCAACGGGTAGCCTCAGGTAATCAAATAAATGATACTGCTTATTGGAAGTGATTTGACGAAAGTATACGTATCGGAAAAAGGGTAATGTGATCAGACTAATGATAATTCGGTAGTGTTGCGGCATTTTCTTGTTAGATCGACTGCTGATATCTGAGTTCATTTGATGGCACAGGGGAATTTTAGAATATCTTTCGTGGAATGAATGGGTACTTGAGGTGTGATATATATATTCATACGGCAAAATTTGGGATCAGGTATGGTGATTCGTGTGCTATATGGAGTTGGAGACTGGGAGTTCTCATCTTCAGGCTATGTAGTGGTTGTGGATCGTGTGTATTGGTACTGTTAGCGGCTATTGGGATTTGGAGGCCGAGTGGATCTTTCTTTGCTTGGTATATTAGATTTTGGATATGATATTGGGGTGTAGACTGGTTGTCTCAGTGTTGGGTTATCCTAGACTATTGTGCTATGGGCTATGTCAGAAAAATGCCACAGGTTGCATGGCGAGGTGCATCGGATTATGTTCTAGCAGAGTGGTTTGTATCCCAAAGACCAGCGGACGGCTGAGAAGGATTGCTTTTCGTAATTGGGTAGAGGTTCTACCATTGACTCAGTTTCGGTATTGAGGGACTTTTTCGGATGCGTTTCTTGTGGCCGGACATGTCGCCGGGCGAGATTGTGGATTTCGGTATTTATTTGGTGCCGGGCACTGTATCATATGGCTCCGGTAGGAGTTATAGTAGTGGAAGGATCAGCTTTAGGCTTCTTGATAATGAATTCGTTGGTAAGCTGATTGGATACGTGTTTAGCTTGAGTTGGCTTGGTTGGCCCCAAATTTTATTATTAAGGGATAGGTCGATTCGATCGTTAGGGAGCTTGTTAATGATCTGGGGAGGTCTATGAGTTGCTTTTCGGTGTTGTGAGACGTATGATTTGTTGGTTATGGGCACAGATAGTGTGGTTCTATTGGGGATTCATAGTAAGAGTCGAGCGAGAAGAGTAATTGGGTGTTGCTTGGTAAATGGAGTATTGGTTATGACCTATCCGGTTGCATGGCGTATGTTGTTTGTTTCACCGTGGGTGTAATGAATTGCTTTGGTTCCAGACGTCAAATTGTGTGTGGCTATTGATTTTGAGCATAGTGACTTGAGGCATTTCATGTGTAACAGTGTTTGGATAGGATCGCGCATTGTGGCGAGGCCACATGGAAATATGACCTTTCGGGGTAGATTCAAGTGTTCTATTTCTATGATGTGAGACGGGGTCTCAGCCTTGTGTTGTGATGGTACTGATGAGCTTGAGGTACAGCTCTTTCGTTTGAGTCATGTGTCATGATTTGAGTATGTTCAAATCGTTCCACATTGGTACGTGTATTATGCAAGTTGAGGCTTAGGCCTGTGTTGAGGTGTCATATCACCAGAGTGGTGTGTTGGATTCGAGGTAATCGTTGGAGTCATTAATGAATACGAACAGATTTGATTTCTGCTTGTTGGAAGGATAATATCGAGGTTCGGCTGGGAAATCTGCTGTGGTATTAGTCAAAAGGGAAGTGGCTTCATGAATGGTTGATCTGAGAAATGGTTACAGTTTGCTATGTGTTTCATTTATCGTTGGCAGTATATGAAAGTGATGGAATGAGACTTTAGCTAAATAAGAGGTTTCTATCGGTAATTGGTTGTTGTAGGTAACTACTGTGAATAGAAGTTATCGTTTCGAGTGCTTGGATTATGTGGTATAACATATGACTTCACCTGAGGTTGCAAGTGTGGGTTATTACAGCTGGTTCGGGACTATTCAAGTATAGGTGTGAAGTTTTGATCGTATTGATGGTTTCAGAAGTGAAAAGGTAGTTCTATCATTTATGGGGTAGGCTGGATTGTGTGATTTCAACTATGTTGTGTTGTCGGACCTATATGAGAGAGGGTGACGTGGGATCACCCCGGGTATATGCTTGGTAAGGTTATTCAGCTATTGATTGGCTTCTAGAACAACTCTGGGTACGCTCGAGGACGAGCATTTTTTTAAGTTGGGGAGGATGTGATGACCCGACTCATCATCTCATGAGTTACCGCTCTGTTTCTCCCATTTTATGCTTCTTCATGTTTTATTATCAGTATTTGGTGTGTGATAGTGGATTCAGATTCGTTTTGGTAGAAATGAGGCACTTAGTCTCTTTAAGGAAGGCTTGTTTTGCAAAAAGTCAACCGAGTGTTTACTATTAAGCTAGAAGGTTCGGATGTGATTTCCGATAATTCCGTTAGCTTCAGGGGATGATTTGTGACTTAGGAGCGTGATCGGAAGTAATTTTGGAGGTCCGGTGTAGAATTAGGCTTGAATTGGCGAAGTTAGTATTTTGGCGAATTCCGGTTGATAGGTGAGATTTTGATCCGAGAGTTGCGATAGCTTCGTTAGGTGATTTTGGATATGTGTGTAAAATTTCAGGTCATTCGGAGGTGTTTTGGATAGGTTTTTGATAGAATGCGTATTTCGGAAGTTTTAAGAAACTTAGGCTTGAATCCGATATAATTCGATGATTTTGGTGTTAGTTGAGGTGTTTTGAGGATCGGAGCAAGTTTGAATAATGTTTTGAGATGTGTTGGTACCTTTGGTTGAGGTCCCGGGGGCCTCGGGGTGATTTTGGATGGCTAACGGGATGAAATTCAAGTTGAGTAAACGGCAGATTTTGCTGGAATCTGGTATGCTCGCTTCTGCGGAAATGGACTGCAGAAGCGTAATCTTGGTCGCAAAAGCAGTCTGGAGCTGAATTGGGTAGTTCCGCAGAATCGGAACACATTTCGCTTAAGCGAGTCCACAAAAGCGGACAGGCGGTCACAGAAGCGGGCTTGGCCTGGAGGTGAGGTTCCGCGGAAGCAGAAATTTATATCGCAGAAGCGGCCCTTGAGTTTTAATGAAATTCCGCATAAGCAGACAAAAACCGCAGAAGCGGTTGCGCGGAAGCGGGCATGGGGATCGCAGAAGCGGAAACCCCTAATGCCAGAAGGGTTTTATATTCATTTTTGATTCCGCGAGGCTTATGTTATTTCCACCATTTTTTAGCAAGTTTGAGAGCTCTTGGACGGAATTGAAGGGATATTTTGATTGGAGGTAAGTTCCTTGGCTAAATACATGAGATTATGCTAACATGGAAATTGGTTGAAATTCATCAAAAGGGGTAAAGTTAGGGCTTGAAAATTTGTAATTTAAAAATGGAACTTGAAGGGTCAAATGGACTCAGATTTTGGTAAATTTGATATGTATGGACTCGTGGCGAGACGAGGAATCCGGTGATGTGAATTTTGTAATTTTTCGAGAAATGGGCCCGGGGCTCGAGTTTTGCTAGTTTCGAGATTTCTCCTATTTTTCGATTGTTTTCGATTGGTTATTGTTTCCTTAGCATATTGTGATGTATTCACTCTGATTTTGGTTAGATTCGACGCGCGTGGAGGCCGATTTAAGGGGCAAAGGCGTCACGAGCTAGAGATTTCACCGGTTCGAGTTGAGTAATGATTGTAAATGATAGTCTGAGGGTTTGAAACCTCGGATTTGCACATCATAGTGCTGTATTGAGGTGACTTGCACGCCGGATAGCGAGCGTGGGATAGAGCACCATTGGGGATTGTGACTTGGTCCGTCCCGATTGATGAAATTACTACGTATTTGACTGAAACTACTTGTTATCATTATAATTTGGGCTGATTTCCATGTTTGGGCTTCTTGCCAACTATGTAAATCCTTCAGGGATTGATATCACTGTTTTCGCATTACTTTGCATATTATTTGATCTCGGTCCAAGATTTTGATACTGTTTTGTAAACTCAGCCGTTTTTCTAAGATTTGAAAACTTAAACAGTATTTTATTGACGTTTTGAGTTGAGAACTATTATTTTAATATTACCCAAGTGGCTTATGTGCATTCCTGGATTGAGCATGGATCGGGCTGCGTACTGCAGCAGTGTTATGGTGACTTCTAGATATATGGATGGCTCGGGCTGCGCACCGAAGGGGTATTATATTGATATTGAAGGGCTTGGTTGGTGCCATGAGATAGCTTGATTATTTGCGCTTGGGCTGTAGGAGCCCCTCTGGAGTCTGTACACACCCCAAGTGAGCGTCGTTGACGTTAAATATATGGATGGCTTGGGCTACACGCCGCAGTGGGTACCGGAGTGTATCGTCATATGCATTGCATTGCACTCATGCATTTGTTCCTATTGGTATTATTTGTCATGACATTCCAGCACTCGCAATTCATTGGCTTCTATGCTACTTCTTGCACTGCTTACCTGATACCCTGGTATTATTTGTTAATGGAGTGATGTGCCCGAGGGGCTGACTTATGTGCTGACTTGCACTATCTGTTTTGTTTCATTTGCTTAACTGTTGGAAAAAGATGTTTTCAAAAGAGATTTAAAACTGAGTCCAGATACTTCCAAAGATTTCACGGTTTCACTGTTTTCTCAAAGGGTTACACTGTACTATATAGCATGATGACTTGCTTTACGTGATTTCTTGCTGCTCAGTTATTATTTAACTTTATTACTCACTGAGTTGGAGTACTCACTTTACTCCCTGCACCTCGCGTGCAGATGCAGGTATTGGTTTACCCGGTAGCGGGCTTGAGCTGGTTGAGGATTTGCTATCGTAGCTGAGCAAGGTGACCGCCAGCGTTCGCGGCACCGGATTTCTTCCTTTGATTCCAGATTTTATTCTATTTATTACAAGCTTGTAGTTGACTTAAAAATCCTTCTAGATTCTCGTGACTTGTGACACCTCGATTTCAAGCTGAGTCGGGATGGGTTCCCTGTTTTATCACGTTTATTCCGCATTATGATTTGATTATCTATGATTCAAACTTATTCATGCTAAGTAACTGTTAAAAGAGGCATTGTTGTTCTGTTAGCTGGCCTTGTCTTCACGAGAGGCGCCATCACGACCGGGTTTGGGAATTGGGTCATGACAGTATGCCAGGAATAGAATTCGGAAATTCCTAGCTTAAGTTATCGCATTTTGTTGAAATTTAAAAGTTTAAAAGCTTAATGAATCTAAAGGTTACACCAACATTTGACTTTATGAATATCGGATCCATATTTTGGTTCTAGAACCCGATATAGGTCCATTACTATAGTTATGACTTTTTTGTCATATTTGGTGATAAACTAGGTTTGACGTGATTCAGACGCCAAGTTGTTGAAAATAGAAGTTTAAAAGTTTTCTTGAAAATTTCACTTGATTTGGTGCTCAGTTCATAGTTCTAGGTATTATTTTGGCGATTTGATTGCACGAGCAAGTTTGCATGATTTTTATATACTTGTGTGCACATTTGGTTTAGAGCCTCGAGGGCTCGGGTGAGTTTCAGATAGGCTACAGAGTCAATTTGGACATAGGATCATAGCTGGTGCATGAGTGTTTTCTGCAGATCTCGCATTTGCAAGGTCTGGCTCGCAAATGCGAGGCACATGGGCTGGGGGTGGATTTTTTGCATTTGCGAACGCTGTGGTCGCAATTGCGATCCCCAAAGGTTCGCATTTGCAATGGAAGCAAGAATATTGAGACTTTGCAATTGTGAAGAGTTTCTTGCATTTGCGGGGTTCGCCATTGCGAACCCTAGGTCGCAATTGCGACACCTACAGCTCGGTAAAACCTGAACTTGACATGATTTTTCTTCTCATTCTTCAAATTTTTAAAAATCTAGAATCCTAGAGGCGATTTTTCCAAGAACCTTTCTTCCCCAATTTACTGGTAAGTGATTCTAACCTATTTCTTTCAATCTTTCATTACATTTCATAAGATTTCAACCTAAAATCTTGTGTTTTTATGGTGGAAATTGAGGGTTTGGGTAGGATTAGAAATTTTTATAAAATTGGGATTTAGACCTCAAATTGAGGTCGGATTTCAAAACAAACTACATAACCGGGCTTGGGGTTGAATGGGTAATCGAGTTTTGATCCTAATTTCAGGTTTGGACCAAGCAGTCCCGGGAGTTGACTTTTGTTATCTTTTTTAATAATGGCCTAAATTGAATCTTTTGCAATCATGGGTAATTCCTAAAGCTTATTTTGAATTGTTTTAATAGAAATTTGCCAGATATTATTGGTTCAGAGGCTTGCTTGAAAGGCAAAGTTGTGGTTGAGCTTTGAGTAGTCGTTGGAGCAAGGTAAGTGTTGAGTCTAATATTGACTCAAGGGAATTCGTAACCTTCGGACTATGTGCTATGTGAATTTCATGTGAGCGGCGTATACACGAGGTGACGAGTGCTTATACACCATCGAATTACTTGTTTTCCCTGATTTTTTATTGTTCTTTAGTTATCTCCTTCCCTGTCTTAAATGTCATAAGCCTTAAATGCTTCGCATGCTTACTTGCTACATGTTAATTAATGTCTTCTCCCGTTAATAATGTTAGTTCTTTTCATAATTTCATGATTCCCTGCCATTTTCTTAAATTGCACCTCCTAATTGTCAATTACTACACTAGTGCCGCTGGGTAGTATTAGTTACGTAGGTTTCCTTTTTTGGTTTGATATTTATTGATCGTAAAGGTATTTGTAGTTTGAATTGTTAATTTAAATGTGTACATTGAGTATTTGGTATTGATATGGCCGGATCGGGTTGCATGCCGCAACCGGTGAAATAAGGGTGAATTGATATGGTAAAATAAGGGTGAATTTGTACTGTACGGTGGAATCGGATTGCACGCCGCAACAAGTGGAATAAAGCTGGATTGATAGGGTGAAATAAGGGTGAAATATGATACTGGCATTCTATGGGATCGGGTTGGGGGCTGCAAAAAAAAAGAAAAAAAAAAAAAA
>MU683709.1:283874-297163 GCA_026770625.1 Nicotiana glauca
TGCTACGGTGAAATAAGGGAGGATTCTGTGTTGTACTGTGGGAAGGGGTTGCGTGCCGCAACAACTTATGTGTTTCTATTTCTTTGAGAAGTGTTGGTTTTCGGTATTTTCATTTGAAACTCTAAAGATTGATAATTCTAAAAGACACTATCTTAATTCTTGAGGTTGTAGTTAATATTTTCCATTGACTGTCTTATTTCGTTTCGTATTCCCTTTTCTGTCTTCATAATATGTTGCGTACATGTTGTAGTGTAGGTGACTTGCCTTAGTCTCGTCACTACTTCATCGAGGTTAGGCTCGTCACTTAAAGAGTACATAGGGTCGGTTGTATTCATACTACACTCTGCACTTCTTGTGCAGATTTTGGAGTCAGTCCTAGCGGCGGTTATTAGCCTGCTCGAATCGGACAGCTTGTGGAGATTTGAGGTACAGTTACTCAGCGCCCGCAGCATCTGGAGTCCCCTTCTCTTTTTATGTAGTTGTGTCCTTTCTTTCGGACAACTTTATGTTAATTTAGATCATTGTATGTACTATTCTAGTAGCTCGCACACTTGTGACCCTGGGTTCGGGGATTTTATCAGATGTTTGGCTGTTTTAGCTTTCGCATTTTACTTTGGATTTCTGCAATTATTTTAGTTCTTTCTCTTTATTTAATCTAAATTGTTAAAAATAAATAAGTTTTTCTAACATTGGCTTGCCTAACAAGTGAAATGTTAGTCGTTGTCATAATCCTGCGTGAAAATTCCGAGTCATGAGACAATGACTGTATCTTTATTAAACTATTTTGAATTAGCGACCAAATTATTGCCTTAGTGGTATGACTTGTTTGGATTTACTTGATATTAAAATCATTTCGTCCGCTAGAAAAAAGAAAATTAAAAGACTTACCACCCCACTCATTTAATTATTGATAGTAAGAGTAATTTTAATATTTTACATATAAAGACTGTGTACATTATATTTTTTGAGGTGCGATTCTTTCCCGAATTTCGCGTGAACGCAAAACATCTTGTAAACTGAGCTATCCTTTTATTTTTTCAAACTTACATATCCAAAAAAATTATTTTATTTTTAAAATTTTATGTTCAATCAAATATCTTTACATAAAAGTGGAAAATGAGTTGAGTATCATGTTTTGAGGATAAGGATTCAAATAGCAAACAAAAGTCACTATTCAATAGTCAGCGACAGTAACGTGATGTCAATTTTTAGTGATTGCTCTTTCAAGAGATTTATACATATATGCTATTAAAATTGTGTCACGCGAGCAGACTTTTTAGTGCAAAAGCAATGTATTGTTTTTTTTTTTTTAATCGCTATTATGTCATATGCCATTATAGACATTGATCAAGAACAACGGGAGCTGTCATACTAATCATAATATTTGTCAACAATTCAAGAATATGATGATAAGTTTATCCTACATCATTTAAGTGCAAAGTTTCAATCTCAGGAAAAATTTTCTTCCCTATTTACGTTCTTTCTTGCCATCGTTCAAATCTACCAAAGAGAAGAATAGGAAGGTCAGAGTTTAATCTCTATGGGTAAATGATGTAAAAAAATATTTACATAATGAAATTATTCTTAAGGTTAAATAAAACTCTAGATATGATACGCATTAATTCATTAACTGATAAATATAAAACCCGCAATCACAAATTAATTTATATACTAAGGGGTCGTTTCGTTAGAATACAACTTTTGATGGGATAAGTTATTCAAGTATTATTTTTGTCACGACTCCAAATTCACTAGTCGCGATGGCACCTAACCCAACCCGCTAGGTAACTCAACTAATAACTATCCTATCTCAATAACGTTAAAAAGTCAATTAAACATAAATAAATTATCAGGATATATTACATTTCCCAAGTATTGGTAGTACAAATCATGAGCTTCAAAGAACATAGTTTACAAAGTTGATATGAAGAAAATACATCTTCTATTTGAAAAGTACATAAATAAAGTTTTTACAACCTAAGGCTACCGTGAACAAGAGGTAGCTACAACAGGAACACAGGTACGCCTTCAATCCAGCAACCATCGAACACAGTAACATCGGCATCCGGGATCTGCACGCAATGTGCAGGAAGTGCAGTATGAGTACAACCGATCTCATGTACTGAAAAAGTAACAAACCTAACATTGGGTTGAAAGTAGCGACAAGCTGGAACATACGTCGGGTCCAACACCAATGACCAACAACAGTTCATAAAACGTAGAGCATATAAACAAGGAAATAATCTCAAAGATAAAAATGTTCAGCTTTTGCAAAGTTTTCCGAAAAATAGTTTTGCTTTTTAAGAATATTAGTGAAAACCCAAATCCTTTATCGAAATCATGGAAAAATTATGAGATGATTTGAAAACTATAATTTTCCTGGAAAAAAAATTATTTCCACAGTAAAATGTTTCATTTCCTTTCCAAATAATAAGTGTGAAATATCACTCTATGTCCATATATCAATGTGTGTAGAAAAAAAAAAGTCATGAGCGATGTGAGACCGTAAAACATGAGGAAAATGCGTCTCTATGCATGTATGTCATATCTGCATGCCAATGCCATATATCTCATAGATGAATCATGTACTCACACTCTCAGAAAACTCAACCTCACTGTATCACACTTTCCACTTATCATACTCAACAACTCTATACTGTATATGGCCCATAAGGCCCAGGAAAATCTATCCCGACACATATACAACACTAACTATAAGTCACCCAGTACCGAGGAAAAAAGGCAGTCCAATCCTGTGGAAAAATCCATCTCCAGGTATCAAGTACTTCGGAAAAATCCATGTCCCCTATCTCTCAAAAATATATAAATGCTCAACCACTCCATACTGTATATGGACCATGCGGCCCAGGGAAATCCATCCCAGAACATATACATCACTAACTAGAGGTCACCAGTACCGAAGAAAAATGGCAATCCAACCCTGTGGAGAAATCCATCTCCAGATATCAAATACTTCGGATTAATCCATGTTCTGGGAAATACATCCCTCAATAATATCATCCGCGCTCACTAGGGGTGTGTAGACTCCGGAGGGGCTCCTTCAGCCCAAGCATTATCATAATCATCAATATGACAGATGCGGCGTGCAACCCGATCCCATACCTGACACTCATAATCAGCATTTTGGACTTACTCAGTCATCAATCTCTCCAGTCTCACCCACAGGCTCACAATATCATAAAAACTGACCCAGAATAATGATATGATGTATCAATAAGCAATAACCGAGACTGAGATACGATATTAATGCATGAATGAGACTGACTACGAAATATCAACGAATTCAATAAGATAACAGCAAGAAATGACTGCAAGGGGTCCCAAAAATATCAGCATAAATCTTAAACATAATATCTAGCATGATGTACAGCTCAATTACTTTATCACAAGATGAAAAACACAAATATCAACAAAGTGGGCCACTAAATAGTGCCCTGGAAACGACAGAGTCATGACTCACAGTGTGCACGCCTGTCATCTAGCATGTGTATCACCTATATAGCACATCATTCGGGGTTTCATACCCTCACCACTAAGTTTAGAAGAGCTACTTATCTTAAACAAGCCAATTCTGACACCGAGCAGGCAAGAGATGCTTCAAAAATGCCATCACGCGCGTAGCAACCTCTGAACGGCTTAAAACTAGCCAAAAGCAACTCAAATACATCAGATAAAACCCAAGGAAGCAATTACAATAGATAAAGATCGAATTCTACATCAAATCCCAAATCTGGACAAAAATTACACCCGGGCCCATGCCTCAAAACTCGACCAAACTCACAAAATCCAACAACTCATTCTATTACGAGTCCAAAAATACTAGTTTCACTCAAATTCGACTCCAAATCCGTGTTCAAAACTCAAAAATTCATATTATGAAACTTTAGGTCAAAACCTCTATTTCCTCTTTAAATTTATTAACCAATTGCCTAAAATGAAGATAGATTCATGAAATATAATCAAAACTGAGTGTAGAATACTTATCACTATCCTTGTGATGAAAATTGCTCCGAAAATCGCCTCAATCTGAGTCCCACATCTCAAAATATGAAGAAATAACCAAAAACTCGATTTTATAGCTTCTGCCCAGCAATTTCCGCATTTACGGTAAAAATATCGTATCTGCGACCTCCGCTTCTGCGGATAAAGAACTCGCATTTGCTAGAAAACCGCTTCTGCGATGGCCAGGACCGCACCTGCAGTCGCGCTTTTGGGCAACAACTTCTGCTTCTGCAAACCTCCACCCCTCTGCGAAAACTCACATATGCGGCCATCGCACCTGCAGAATATCAGTCGCAGGTGCAGAAACACCAAAACCAGCAGCTCCTCAGCAATGAAAACATGAAGAACAATGATTCGAACCTCATCTGAAACTCGCCCGAGTCCCTCAGGACCACATCCAAGCATACCAACAAGTCTGATAACATGACACGGACCTACTCGAGGCCTTAAAACATGCATAGCAACATCAAAACGACGAATCACACCTCAATTCGAAATCAATGAACTTGAAACTTCAAACTTCTACAACCGATGCTGAAACCTATCAAATCACGTTCGAATTACCTAAAATTTTGCATAGAAATCACATTTGACATTATGGATGTGCTCCAACTTTCGAAATCGAAATCCGACCCTGATTTCAGAAAGTTCACTCCCGGTAAAACTTTCCAATATTCAAACTTCCGCCATTTCAAGTTAAATTCCACTACGCACCTCCAAATCACAATGCAGATGCGCTCCTAAGTTCAAAATCACCCAACTGATCTAACAGAACCATCAGAAATCCAATTCGAGGTAAATTTCTAAAAAAAAAGTCAAACTTGGTCAAACTTTTAAAACTTAAAGCTTCAAGATTAGAATTATTCTTCCAAATTAATTCTGAATAACCTGAAAACCAAAACAGATGATTCACATAAGTCATAATACATCATATGAAGCTACTCATGCCCTCAAACAACCAAGCGAATTGCAAATGCTCAAAATGACCGATCGACTTGTTACATCCTCCCCCACTTAAATATACATTCATCCTCGAACATGCCAAGAGTTGTTCTAAATGCCATCATATCGTTGTGTAACCTCACTATCCACATACCCGGGGGTGATCCCATCACCCTATTCCATATAGGCCCGACAACACAACATAACTGAAGATCATTACTTCAACCTTAGTTTGTAAACCACATAATCCAATTTTCAACATCCGTAATTTACTACAAGACCTGAACTTCGAATCTACATGTTATATAAGCCTGAACAAGCTATATCAGGTCATAACCACAACCCAAGATGAAATCACATGATACACCACATAACTCAAATACTCATAGCGATAATTTTTAATCGCAGTAGCTGCACCGAATACCGGTAATAAACCTCTTATCAAACATAGCCTTGTTCTAACACTTTCATACAATGCCAACGATGAAAGGAATATGCAAAAACTCATAAGTATTCGCCAGATCGACAAGTTGTGGATATCCCTCTCCTTCGATAGGAACTATAGCAAATTTCTAAGTCGGTCAGCATCAATATCCTTCCAAATATATCGTGATCAGATCCGATAGCACCCATTCTAGGTACAATGACCTCATCCCATCTAATATAATCACTCTAGTGACATGACACATCGATACAGCTTTAAGCCACAACCCGTACAACCCGTGCACCAAATAGTAACGTTCCAAATGACTCAATCCTGAAGATGCCTCAAACGAGAGGACTGTCCCGCCAGCTTAACAAGTACCATCACAACACTATGCTAAGAGCCTAGCACATACCGTAGAACCAAAACACACGAATGCAACACAAAGGATCATATCTCTACATAACTTCGATGGAATGCGTGACCCTATCCAAACGCTGGTCTATATAATATACCTTGAGTTGCCTTGCTCAAAATCAATAACCACACGAAATTTGACATCAAGTACCCAAAGTGCATTACCATAACCACGGAGGGTAGATAACACAATGTCATCATCCAAAAGAACATAGCCAATGTGCAATCGATCACGCAATACCCAAATACTCATCTTTCCTAAACTTCCGCTATAAACTCCAAATAGAACCGCACCATGTGTGTATATAACCAACGAATCACAACTCTTCGTAACATAGAAAGGTAACTCACAGATCGTTTCAGAACACGAACAAGCTCAACAACAACCAAATGGAACGTCCCTCAACAATAGCAGTATGGAGACAACCAATCCAACTCAGTGCAGAACACACATCCATATTGGGCTTACCAACGAAACCCAAATCAACTCTCATCACCCACAATAGTTAAACAACCCTCCAAAAGTCCACAATGATTGAATCACAACACATGCTATCCTCTAACTAACCTTGGCTACTTTTCCATAGTCCACAACTACTAAACAATCTACTCATGAGAACTCCCAATCTCCAAATCCATAGAACACATAAATCACTATATCTGATCTACAATCCCATCACCCAAAAATCTAACACATATCTCATACACGATCACCCCATGAGAAATACTTCTAAAATTCTTCCATGCCACATAGCAAAATTTGAATATCAATAGTCGATCAACTAGGAGAGCGTCGCAATACCAATGAAGTATCCATAAATCGAAACAGATTGCCCCTTCTAATATGTATACTCTCATCAATCAAGACATACCAAATAGTAATATTGTTTACCCAGTCATCTGAAACTATCAATGTTGCCTAAGGACTCATGGCCTTCCCTTCAAAACTGAAATGTGACCTTGCACTTGCCAATTTCAATGCCACACAACACCCTGCATATACCCTGTCATTATATGAAAAATACGAGAAATTTATAATCCGCTCTGAGTCACAAGAAACTACATACTCAATTAACGAAGGACCTTCCATTTGATTTCATCCAGGATAAAATCACTATTGATCACATGCTCCTCACGCCAATAGAAAATATACATCTCTAACCGTGGTAGAAACCATCAAGAACTCTCCGAATCCAATTTGCACAAAATCAAACCGTCAGGATTGAATCCCTCTAACTCAACCCAGCTACACAAGTCGCCAAAAATCCAAGAGCATCGCCACGAAACACATATAGAAACCAATCACATCCATTACCATGCCGATCCAACCTACTATCAAGTTGTCCTATTTAACCGTTTCCTACCGATTTACCTTCAAATTGATACCTCTTCTCGCCATAATACCACAATCCTCAACCCAGACTCACCACGCAAGACCCAAGCATAAAACCACACCGCCCTAAGGCTCATAAGTCGTTGAATACTCTCTTAAGCACCACAAAAGTACCACAGCTAAGATACCCACTCTGAAGAGACCTTCTGTGAATTTAAATTTGTTCATCTTACCGTCCTGATACTGAATGTAGAATCCGTAATGATATAGAAATACTACGAATCTCGACACCATCCAATGTAACTCTCAACTTCTAGCCGTATACAAATCCGCAAAAATTCTCAATTGCCACATATAAATCTTGAATTAATTAAAACCATTCTTGAGAGCCTTCCACTCCACTCAAATTTCATTTAAATTGACCAGACGGACCGAATGACTTGTGCCCCATTAGTATACCAACACCCAAGGAAGTAACCCAGACTCCTAAGCAAGCGAGCAAATTCCTACTCCATACACACTACACCCTTCACGAATAACCACTCATTTATTTCATGATTCCCACATACTCATAGAGTGTAATACAACATGTATCTGGAAATTCCTTTACCCAAGTTATCCTCGATCTCACCCTCCGGAGAACATAACTCATCCGCAAGTATACCTCAAACCAAAACCAGTACAACATATAACCGTGTAATCAACTTATAAATAGCGGCCTCCCCTATTTGGCTCAAAGCCATATATCAAAACACACCATAACTCCCAATGCCCATACTTTATTACAGTCATAATAACGCAGTGAGATTCAAATAAATCCTCCATAAGTTCATACAACGCAAGCCACCTAGCATCTCAAATCCTTTACAAATCTCATATTTGCCCTTGTAACAGTCAAGCCAACTCTCATAAGTGATCCAAACTCAAGTTGCAACATATATGATTCACCAGTAAAAGAGAACTCTTAACAAACAACATAGGGATTACAAAAACCTCTGGACACCCCGCAGGAGATAACCGACCTGCTTTGCCTCAAGCTGACCTCTCTCTATACCTTTCCACGGTCATAACTATTATGAAACCACTTAATCTTCCTAAGTCTGAACTCATATCACGACATGAAAATTTGCTTCACTCCTCAACTAACAACATAAAAAGATCATTCAAGATACCCATAACTTGAGATAATACATCAAATCAAGATGGAAATGAAGCACCCCAATAGTACTTTATACACCTATAGCAACCCTTCTCGTCACATTCAAATCACATGAACACATCTCACAGTCACATCATACTTTTCACGTAGCCGTTCAGCCATAAATTCCACTAATAGGGACACTACCAGACATATAAATCTAAAAGCACGTGCTCATTCAATCAACACCTCAGTGCTCAAGCTACAGTCAAAATGCAGCCTCAAGTCCTCCAAACTGGCCCATCATCAACACACAGAAATCACATCTCGCACCTCATCCAGGGAATCACAAGTCGTCGACGCAAAACTAATACTGAGCACTCATGCGCACATACGAATGTGTGGAAGGAATTCAAAGGATTACACTTCAAGCTGAATCAATATCGCACGATAAGGAAAGAAAGATGGGAAGTATATCCTAAATGTCTTGTAGTTTCTCGAAGATATGTATGGACGCCATCATACCGATCCACAAGACTCTAATAGACACTTGCTCATGACTTAGAGAACCTATAAACATAGAGCTCTGATACCAAACTATCACAACCCCAAATCTACTAGTCGTGATGGCACCTAACCCAACCCGGTATGTAAGCTACGTAATAACTATCCAATCTCAATAACGTTAAAAAGTCAATTAAACATAAATAAATTATATGGATCCATTACATTTTCCAAGGACTAGTAGTACAAATCATGAGCTTGTAATAATAGAGTTTACAAACTTGATATGAGAAAATACATCTTCTGTTTGAAAAGCATAAATAGAGTTTTACAACCTAAGGCTACCATGAACAAGAGGTAGCTATAGCAGGAACGCAGGTACGCCTTCAATCCAGTAACCATCGAACACAGCAACCTCGGCATTCGGTATCTGCACGCAATGTGCCGAAATTGCAGTATGAGTACAACCGGCCCCATGTACTAAAAAAGTAACAAACCTAACCTTAGGTTGAAAGTAGTGACAAGCTGGAACATAGATCGGGCCCAATATCAATTACCAACAATAGTTCATACAACGTAGAGCATATAAATAAGGAAATAATCTCAGAGATAAAAATGTTCAGCTTTTGCACAGTTTTCCAAAAAATAGTTTTGCTTTTCAAGAACATCAGTGAAAACCCAAATTCTCTATCGAAATCATAAAAAGATTATGAGATGGTTTGAAAACTATAATTTTCCTGGAAAAAAAACTTTTCCACAATAAAAATATTGAATTTCCTTTCCAAATAATAAGTGTGAAATACCACTCTATGCCCACATATCAATGTGATACAGTACAACATGAGGAACATGCGTCTCTATACATGTATACCATATATTCATGCCAAAGCCATGTATCTCAGAGATGAATTATGTACTCAGACTCTCATAACTCAAGCTCATTGTATCGCACTTTTCACTCATCACACTCAACCACTCGGTATTGTATATGGTCCATACGGCCCAGGAAAATCCATCCCGGAACATATACAACAATGACTGTAAGTCGCCCAGTATCGAGGAAAAAGGGCAGTCCAACCCTGTGGTATCAAGTACTTTGGAAAAATCCATGTCCACGGAAATTCGTCCCTCAATAATATGTAAATGCTCAACCATTCGCAACTGTATATGGCCCATACGGCCTAGGAAAATCTATACCGGAACATATACATCAGTGACTAGAAGTCACCTAGTACTGAGGAAAAAGGGCAATCCAACCCTATGGAGAAATCCATCTCTAGATATCAAATACATCGAACAAATCCATGTCCAAGGAAATCTATCCCTCAACAATATCATCCGCACTCAGTAAGGGTGTGTAGACTCCGGAAGGGATCCTTCAGCCCAAGCACTATCATAATCATCAAAATGACCCATAACTGACACTCATAATTAGGCTCTTGACCTCACTCAGTCATCAATCTCTCTATTCTCACCCACGGGCTCACAATGTCATGAAAACTGACCCGAAATAATGATATGATATATCAACAAGCAACAACTAATACTGAGATATGATATGAATGCATGAATGTGACTGAGCACAAAATATCAATGAAATTAATGAGATGACAGCAATAAATCACCGCAAAGGGTCACAATAATATCAGCATAAAATCTAAACATGATATCTAGCATGATGTATAGCTCAATTACTTTATCACATAGTGAAAAACACAAATATCAACAAAGTGGGCCACTAAATATTGCCCCGGAAACAACAGAGTCACAACTGATAGGGTGCACGCCCACACGCCCGTGACCTAGCATGTGCGTGACTCAACACCAATCACATAGCACATAATTCGGGATCTCATACCCTCAGCACTAAGTTTAGAAGAGCTACTTATCTTACACAAGCCAATTCTGACACCGAGCAAGCGAAGCGATGCTCCAAGAATGCCATCACGCGCGTAGCGACCTCTGAACAGTTCAAAACTAGCCAAAAGCAACTCAAATACATTAGATGAAGCCCAATGAAGCAACTACAACTGATAAAGATTGAATTCTATATCAAATCCCAAATTCGGCAAAAAATTACACCCGGTCACACTCCTAGAAACTCGACCAAACTCACAAAATCCCACAACCCATTCAATTACGAGTCCAACCATACTAGTTTTACTCAAATCCAATTCTATATCGGTGTTCAAAATTCAAAAAATCATATTATGAAACTTTAGGTCAAAACCCCCAATTTCCTTTTACATTCATCAACCAATTGCCTAAAATGAAGATAGATTCATGAAATATAATCAAAAATGAGTGTAGAACACTTACCCCAATCCTTGTGATAAAAAAATCCTTGTGATTAAAATTGCTTCAAAAATCGCCTCAATCCGAGTCCCATATCTCAAAACATGAAGAAACAACCAAGCCTCGATTTAATAGCTTCTGCCCAGTAATTTTTGCATTTGCAGTAAAAATGTCACTTCTGCGGATAAAGAAATTTTCAGAAAATCGCTTTTGCGATCGCGCTTCTACGCAGAAACTTCCGCTTATGCGGACCTCCAACCCTCAGCGAAAACTCGCATCTACAATGTGTGGCTCGCATCTGCGGCCATTGCACCTGCAGAATATCAGTCGCAAATGCGGAAACACTAGAACCGGTAGCTCCTCAACAATGAAGACATGAAGAACAATGATCCAAACCTCGTCTAAAACACGCCCGAGCCCCTCGGGACCATATCCAAACATACCAATAAGTCTAATAACATCACACGGACCTACTCGAGGCCTCAAAACACACATAAAAATATCAGAACGACGAATCACACCTATATTCGAAATCAATGAACTTGAAACTTCAAACTACCACAACCGATGTCGAAACTATCAAATCACGTCCGAATGACCTCAAATTTTGCACACAAGTCACATTTGACATTACAGACCCGCTCCAACTTTCGGGATCGGAATCCGACCCAAATTTCAAAAAGTCCACTCCCGGTCAAACTTTCCAAAATTCCAACTTTTGCCATTTCAGGCCAAATTCCACTTTGGACCTCCAAATCACGATCCAGACGCGCTCCCTAAGTCCAAAATACTCAACGGAGCTAAGGAAACCATCAAAAATCCAATCCGAGTTACATTTATTAGAAAAAGTCAAACTTGGTCAAACTTTTCAAATTTAAAGCCTCAAGCTGAGAATCATTCTTCCAAATCAATTTCGAATAACCTGAAAATCAAAACCGACAACTCACATAATTCATAAGGCATCATACGGAGCTACTCATGCCCTCAAACAACTTAATGAAGTGCAAATGCTCAAAATGACCGGTCGGGTCGTTATAATATATTATCTATTATTTGGTATGTTGTATTAAAAATAATATTTGCATAATTTCTAAGAAGAAGGTATAAGTTATTCGGGCACTAATTACCCCATCCCCTACAAGGTATAAGTATTTTCGGTACTAATTTTAGTCTCGGAATTACTTATACCAGATTTGCTAATCAAACAAAATAGTAAGGTCGTATTAAATTTTTATACCAGCAATATATTTACCTATAGCTCATGCCAAACGGCCCCTAATAGTATAAGAAAATTGTTACACTGTCAAATGTATACAACACAAATACATAGAGAAAGGGTCGCTAAGAGAAAGTAGGAGAAGGACCCTGGAGATGTAGAGGCTCGTTATGAGGTTCACATGAATTCCATACTTTTGCCCATATATAAAAATTTAAAAAAAAATTGACTGTGATTTACAGTTTATTTAGATGGTTGTTACATATCGTTTTAGAATGTATCGTATCGTATTGTATTATACTGTATTGTACCGTTTGATAAATATAATATTTATATAGAATGTGTTACTTTACTGTCGTTTCATGGTATCACGTACCAGTAATATGATGAATAAACTTACAATATTATAAAGAAAATTATGATACGGTATATAAAAAAGTAGGGTAAATAATAAAACAAAATTATTTAATAATAATGAAGGGTGAGATTAAGAGAAAAAGACAAAGTAACAATGCGACCACACCAAATTGGTCGTTATATTAAGTGGCACATATCGTTACGTAACGACGGACTTAACGATGTGATACAATAAAATTTAACTAACAATCAAAACAAATATTGTATTTAAAGTAACAACACGATGCAATAATACAATAGGTAACAACCATCCAAAAAAGCTGTTAATGTGCTATTTGTACATCATGTCCCTTTAAAATTTTAATTAAAAAAATGACATTTTTAGTCTCTTATGTATAAAAGACACATCTCTTACGTGTAAAAGTAAATTTCTTATATAAAAAAAAAGAGATAGATCATAAAAACTAAAAATAAGTTGTAAAGAGCCAAAAAATTAATTGACCGGTGCTTTAAGTATTATTAAAGTATTAAATTTAGTTCGTTATAAAGACATAACATTAAATTTTTGGATGAGCCTTCGAGAGGGCTATCCAAAAGCGAGAGGGAAAGGGGCGCGGGGAGAGGGGGGGGGGGGGGGTTT